>PVKS010018440.1:0-40113 GCA_004027875.1 Aplodontia rufa
TTCCCCATCATCTCCACACCTGGCTTAAGACCCTGAGGGCTGCGATTCCCCATCATCTCCACACCTGGCTTAAGACCCTGGGGGGATAGGGTTCCCCACTCATCTCCACACCTGGCTTAAGACGCTGGGGACTGCAGTTCCCCATCATCTCCACACCTGGCTTAAGATCCTGGGGGCTGCAGTTCCCCATCATCTCCACACCTAGCTTAAGATCCTGGGGGCTGCAGTTCCCCATCATCTCCACACCTAGCTTAAGATCCTGGGGGCTGCAGTTCCCCATCATCTCCACACCTAGCTTAAGATCCTGGGGGCTGCAGTTCCCCATCATCTCCACACCTGGCTTAAGACCCTGGGGGGCTGTGGCTACCCACTCATCTCCACACCTGGCTTAAGACCCTGGGGGGCTGGGGTTGTGGCTCAGAGGGAGAGCACTTGTCTGACAGTGTGCATAGGGTTCAGCCCTCAGCACCACATATATACACTGTGTCCATCTGCAATTTAAAAGTTTCCAGGATTACACTGTTTGACAGAAAAACCCTCTCTCCACAAACTAAATGCTCCCTTCAGAGAGACCACAGACTAAGGACAAAGACCAAGGCCTCACACTAGACCCTCTCAAACATCCTCGGCAATTGCACAGCATGCTGAGCAGCATCTGCCCTGTGTCCCTGGGGCAGGGGACAAGGTGGCATTTACGAAGGAACCGTGATGTGGTGTGCAGTGCAGTGCTGAGCAGCGCCTTAGTACAGTAACCGGCGGCACTGGCACGCTCGGGTAACAGCGTGCACACACTGAGGCCTCCCGGAGGCTGCAGCAGCACCTTCACCGCTGTGGTGCGGAACAAATGGGAGCAGGGAGCCTCTAGAGAAGCACGGGGTGGAAAGGCTGCTACGCACCTGCCCTGGGTAGAGGCCATTTGTCCCACTTGCTGGGAAGAGAAACATGTTGATGAACTCAATCAGAATGCTGGGAGCTTCCCTGGAAGTGTCTGCTGAAAACACGAGCCACTTGTAGACAATCATGAAGATGAGGTATCCAAAAATGCAGAGCATGAACAGGAGCTCCGGGATGGAAACCAGGTAAATGTTGAACTTCTTCCTGAAGTGCCTGCAAGACAAGCACCTGTCAGCCAGTGCGAGAGCAGACAAGGGATGCTCAGCTGACGCGCAGGGCTGCAGATCTCGCCACGGAGGAGAGGAGGCGGTTGAAATGACGGATATGCCACCCAAACCTCTGCTGGATTCCTTCCTCAGAGTGGGGCCACCATCCTGAGCACATCTGCCCTCAAAATGCTCTACCTTAGGAGGCTGTTGTTCTTCACGTTCGCAACACCAAACCATGCCAATTACGTTCAGAGATGAGAATGAACAGGAAAAAAAAGGATACAATCTCTTACTTTATTAGCACTAATTAACAAAATAAAAACAAAAAGCTTTCTGATTTATAGAACAAAAAAGGAACTTGGCAAAATTCATCTCTGAATTGAATTTACATGACACATGCCTCCCCACATAAGCTCCATGAGGGCAAAACTTTTTTCTCTCCACCTAGTACCTAGAAGCGTGCCTGGCACACAATGGGCACTTGATAGCTGCGTGTTGAACAAATGAATAATCGAAACAGTTCACAGAATGCAATACGCCAGCACCATGCCTGCCCTGCGCCCAACCGGACAGCCTACTACGAAGAAGCGAAGTCTAAGAAACGCCACGCTCGGTTTATAAACATAGCTTTAAGAAAAAAAATCTATACTTACAAGTGGTTAAATACTCCCAGAATGACACCAAAAGTCATGTGCATAATTCCTAAAATCACAGACATTTTCATTTTGAAAGAATTTAGGAAAGTGAGGCGATTTGTAGCCAAGTTCCAAATCTAAAGACCAAACAAAACAAAAAAGAAACCTTTAACTTCCTTCAACAGGTTAACCCCGAAAAGTCCCCCTCTTAAATGGAGAGGCAGCTCTAAATTTACAAACAGCTCTCACTCTTCTCCTGATGCTTTGTACCAGGCAATCACTGATTTCCTAAGCCAGGGCCACAGACTGCCAAAACACAATTTCCTCAAAATAAAATTCAAGCCATCAGCAGTGGCACACGCCTGTGATCCCAGCAACTCAGAGGAGACTGAGGCAAGAGGATTGCAACTTCAAGGACATTCTCAGCAAGTTAGTGAGACCCTGACTTAAAATAACAAATAAAAAGGGCTGGAGATGTGGCTCAATGGTAAAGTTCCCCAGGTTCAATCCCCAGTACCAAAAAAATAACAGACAATTCAAATATCATTAAGTGAAACAATACAGTTAGGAAAATAAACCTAGGAAGCAACCAGAAAGAAAAGCACAGGAGAAACCAAAGGAGCAGAAGCACAAGCCCTCTGGCACCCACAGGAAGAAGCCAAACCCTTCACAGTCCTGGGCCACGTGCCTTCCCTTACCCTCGCAGGGGATGCATGCCAAGCACGTCACGGCACCCTCACAAAGCTATTTCACCCGGTCTTTACCTATGATATATATATTTTTTGGTACCAGGGATTGAACCCAAGGGCACTTAGCCACTGAGCCACAGCCCCAGCCCTTATATTTTATTTTGTCTTGAAACAGGGCCTCAGTTGCTAAGGCTGGCTTGGAACCTGCGATCCTCCTGCCTCTGCCTCCCAAGTTGTGGGGATTACAGGCGTGTGCCACTGTGCCTGGCTCCTTACCTGTGAACTCTGTAATAATGTAACTTAAAAAAAAAAAAAGAAAGAAAGAATGAAAGCAGAAATGCAGCAAGTGGCCAGCCATGCCAAGCCCATGGCAGATCCCAGGCCAAGAATGAGCCAAGATCAAAGCACCAGGGCTGAGCTCGCCAGGGCAGCCCTGACCCAAGCCCCCGCAAGGTCCCCATGCAATGACTGCTTCTCCTTCTCTCTGAAAATTAACTTCCACAGAACCCCTTCAAGTGGATTAGGAAAAGGGAAATGGCCTATTAGGAGAAGAAAAAAATATCATTCTTTTTAAGTAAAAGTAAGACTTCAGGAGGCACTGGGCAAGGGCTGGAGCACTGGCTCAGTAGTAGTACAGCGCTTGCCTAGCATGTGTGAGGACCTGGGTTCAAACCCCAGCACCATGTACACAACTAAGTGTTGGAAAAACTAAAAAACAAAAACAGATGAAAAAATAAATAAAATTGATTCTTTCTCTGTCTTTTTTTTTTTTTTTTAATGGCGGCACTGGGTAAAAGAAATGGGGTCAGTCACCTTAACTAATTTAAATATGCCTGTCACATCCAGGAGGGAGGAGGAAAAGAGGAGAGACAGAAGGAAGTCAAGCAGCCCAGGGGAACTAGCAGGTGCAAGAGCACAGTCCCCCGCCCCACCACTGCAGTGCTGGGGATGGAACCTAGGACCTCACACATGCCAGGCAAATGCTCTACCACTGGGCCACCCCCCAGCCTCCATTCCTCCAGTGACAGCTAAAAGGTTGGCTAGAACAATCTCTTAGGGTGGGGGACAGGGGCCAGGGGTAAAAGCGTTTGTGTGTCCATTCGCATCTTCATGGAGATCTGCCCCAGCATGCACAGCAGGGGCTCCTGGGTAGCTTGCGGAAGCTACTCACTTACTTCTGCAGGAACAAAGCCATGTCATGCCTGTTTCTAAAATCAAAGTAAAACGACAACAAAACCATGCCCCGATCTTCCCCTCCCACCTAACAACCCCGCTGTCTTCCTTGGGTCCTTTATTCAGAAATAACTCTTTCCTTAAAGGAGGGCCACAGAGTACTAGTGAATCTGGCTGCAAATGGCTGTGTCGTAAACTGCTTTAAAAGTGTTTCGAGTTTCCAGCTGTGTTGACTTAAGACATGGCACTAAGTCATACAAATGTTAGAGATTAAAATGAGTGCATCCTCCTGCACCATACTGGGACTTGGAGAGCACAGATCATGGAGCGCTAGGCTTTTTTCATTCTGTGTTTTGATTGTCTCATTAATGTACACAATTATACCCCCATCCCAAGAACCGACATTGGGACTGTTCCCAGGATCTCCAATGGAGAATGAGAACTCCCCAGAACACTAGGTGGTGTAGGGGACCTGTCTTGTACATGCTGTGATCCTTAGCCTGAGGGGATCCCGCCAGGCCCCTTGTGGGTGAGAGGTGGGGAACCCTGGCATCCTAGGGCTACATCTTCATTCCCACTTTAAACAACTACCCCAACAGGCAGCACAAGGACCTTACGCCCCCTTCTAGCTGCTCAACTCCACACTACTCAATATCAAAAGGTAAACAATTCACCTAAACAAAGCACAGATTCAAGAAGCTCGGAAGAGGCTGCAAAGCATGCTCACAGGCAGCAATGCGGCTTCCGGGTGCAGAGCCTCCACTCCCAGCTGCACTAGTCCTGGCCTGCTCAGGGGAGTCCCCAGGGTCCAGGCTGCAGCCACCTAGTGCACTGCCCGCAGTGACGAGCATAGGGCTGTGCCAGCTACCGCTAGGCAGGACACAAAGCAACTGGAGATGACGGGGGCACACTCACTGGGTCAATCCCAAAAGGATAAGGGCCTCGGAACACTCCAGGAATGGTTGGATTCAACTGCAAAACCCTGTTGTGCCTCACAACACTGTCGCTGTAACATAAGCAGAGTGAGGAGGTTACCGCGGGCAGAGGAAGGGCCTAGAAGTGCTCTCCGCACACCCTCCGCCCACAGCCGCTTACTTCCACAGCACCATCTTCCTGTGCTCTTTCGGGGTATGACTGGAGCTGTACATGGCGGACACGTTCCACCCAGAGCCAAAGAGGTTCAGTGACTTCGAGAAACAGTCGTTATAGATGAGGCCAGTGTACACTGAGAACAGCCCCATCAGCAGGAGGATGTAGCGACCATTAAAAAACATCCTCATGATCTGCGAAAAGCAAAGACGAGGATCAGACATGCACTCTTCCTCGCATCTCTGAACCTGTCACCCCAAGGTGACGCAGACACCACGCAAGCTGACACTCTGAGACAGCACTCAGGTCAAACAGAAACACCACCATGAAGCTCCCATGGAGCCAGTGCAAGCAGATGTTACCTCCTGCGACTGTTTCAGCCGGGGATGATTCTCATTCAACACCAGCAAGAGGGCAAATAAGAACATCACAAAGCCGTGGCCAAGGTCTCCAAACATCACGGCGAACAAAAACGGGAAGGTGATGATGGAAAAGAGAGCTGTGAGAAGAAAGGCAAGTTCCATCAGAGCAGATGCGAGACCCAAGACTGAGACCACCCAAACAGGCAGTGGGTGCTGGCCTCCACGCTCCAGCCTTCTCGGGCTGGGTTCCTGAGGCCAAATTTGAAACTTTACACTACGTCAGACAACAAAGAGGTAGCAGTGGGCCTGTTTCCCCCAACATTATTACATCTGTCTACCAAGAAAGCACCAATGGCATACAACACAAGGACATCTCACCTGGATTCACTTCTCGGTAGCTCCCGACACCGTAAGCATCCACAATGTTCTGAAATCCCTCGGTGAATCTGTTGGTCCGGATCAGAGTTGGGGGTGTTTCTTTTGTGGGGATAGTGTTCATAAATGAGGGGATGGTAGCACCACTCTCTCTCTTTTGCACAGAAAAAGAGAGAAAGACATCACTATTAAAAAATTGCTAACTGGAGGCTGGAGAGGTGGCTCAATGGTTACAGCACTTGCCTGGCACGCATGAGTATGCAGGTTCAAACCCCACCACCACGTGCACAAGGTGTCAGAGAAACAAAGGCCAGATGGAAAAATGAATAAAATTGATTCTTTCTCTTTAAAAAAAAAAATTACTAACTGGGCCCGGAGTGGTGGGTCACTGGTTGAGCACCTGCTTAAGGACCCAGATTCCCCAGCACAACCTACATAGCCAAGTGTCAGAAAAGCAAAAATCAGATGACAAAATAAACAAAACTGATTCTCTCTTTACCAAAAAAAAAAAAAAAAAAAAAAAAAAATTTACTGATATTCAACAAATTTTGGCTCATACTCTGGAAGAACTCTGTGTGTAGTTCTGGTAAAGTATATATTCCCAATTCAAAAGGTCAAAGGACAGATGGACAGGAGATGGGAGAAGTCCCTTGGGGCTGAGGTCTCCCAAAAGGAAGAGCAGGGGCAGAGCTGAGAAGCTGAACGGAGGAGCTAGGGTGAGGCCTAGGGAGGCAGGAGGCCCTGAGCCACAAATGTAAAACTAAAACTGAGAACTTTATCACACAGAAACGGTCAAGAAGAAGTTAGAGACAACTATTACCTAAGAAAAACAAGCAAGAATAAACCAAAGTGCCAACAATAATGTATTAATTGGACAAAACCACATACATGGTATTTCTCTTCAGTGTTCGCAATTCTTCTGAAACACGATTGATTTATAATGAAAACAAGGGGCCAACAAACATTCGTAAGGAAAAGACCAGCAGCCAAAGGGTACAGACAGCTCACAGAAGAGCCAGATCCAGGCTCTCCAGCACAGAAGGCGCTGGCTCGACTCCTGGTAAGAGACGGGTGGCAGCTGGTGACACCCGCCCGCACGGACCCAGCCATCTTACTGGAAGATCCAACAAGTACAAGCTCCAGAGGTCCAGGGTTAGTCACTGCAAAGGTATTTACAACCTGGAAACTACCTAAATAAACCACAGCACACACACACAACAGAACATTTGCTATTAAGAAGCAAAACAAAACAGGGAAGTCTTCTTGAGTAAAAACAGAGATGAATAGCATACAATCTCATGCGGAAAAAAGGAAAGGAAAAGGGCACCTATTCATGTCTGCTTATCTACGATTAAGGAACGCAAAGACAGGGCAGAACTAAAACCATGGCCATCTCTGAGGCCGGGACTGGACAGACGCGGCTACAGGCGGGAGGAAGCCACTTCCCTGCACACTTTTATGTTTCTTTCTACTTGTAGACCTATTCAAAAGAGCAATTTAGAATGCATGGATATGTGCACCGCCCTCAATGACCAGCTCTCCGAGACTTCAGTTCAAAAGCAGAGCCCCATCCATGCCTGCCCGGCTGCCCTGGAATTCTTTCCTCCACGGCCTCATGGTCCTGCTAAGCAGCCTTACCGAGCCCTCCTCCAGCGCCCGGCGCAGCTCCCGCAGGTCTGCCTCAGGACACCAGACCTCAGCGATGAGGCACTTGTTGGTCACGTCGAAGCTGCACATGTTCAGCATGTGGTAAATGGCTTTCATTTTCTTCACCTGGATGACGCGGCTGTAGACCGACTCCGCAGCTTTACACAGCACTTGCCTTAAATAATCCTCTGTTTTGTGAAGCACCTGGGTGACAGCAAACATGGCTTTCGGTAATGCAGGCACCGTCCAGCATTTGTCCAGCTGGCTCTGACTTCCCTCAGGGGGTTCTCGCCTGATGTTGGGTCCATCTCGGCACCTGTCTCCCATGGAGGTGACACCAGGAGCAGGGCAGAAGCCGTCAGTTCAGCCAGTGCACAGAGGAGGCTGCCTCCTGAGAACAGGACTCCAAGGACCCAGGGGAGGTTAGATGCCTTCACTGTGGCAATGTGATGGCCTCCTGTGTGGGCCAGCCCCTCACCCCTGCAAGCCACCAACTCCTTTCCACCCTTCTGCCAAGAACCTTCTCGATGACACGTGAATAAACATGACTTTAAGCACAGGTAAAATAATTCCCAGCACCTTCAGTGAGGTCTGCCTGTCCTCTGTGGTCAAGGATGACCTTTCAACATGTCAAAGATGACCAATGAATCTTTTTCTAAAGTCCCATCAATACCACGTAGGTTTCTAATAGGCTGCTAAAATAAAATTTTCCTGAAGAGCAGGGAGGAAAAGGACATTCCCATCTCACTAAGACACCCCGGTTTGCCTAGTTTTCCATATTAAAAAAGAAAGCAAAGGGGCTGGAGTGGTGGCTTAGCAGTTATGCAAGCACAAGGACGCAGGTTCGAACCCCAGCACCACCCCAGCACCACGTACACCATACAGTGTCAGAGCAACGAAAGCCACATGAAAAACTAAATAAAACTGATTCTCTCCTTCTCTCTCTCTTGAAAAAGAAAAAAAGCAAGCAAGCAAGCAAAGGGGCTGTAAATGTCTCACGGCCCTGAGCCGAGTTATAGGTAAGGTACCAGGCCTACTCACAGTGTACAGATCCTGGATCCGAGTGTTCAGGCCCTCCTGAATCTCCTTTCGCTCCTCAGCAGTGTTTGGATAGGGGTAGATGTGGCAGTGGTAACTAGGGGACAGAATGAAGCACTGACTCACATGAGCAGGACTAGAAGGGCTACTTCCTACAACAGAGCTAGGATCAATTCTCCACTGCGCAGGCACATCTCCTTCCAAAACAGGATGAAAGCAGTCCTCGGAGAAAATGGGGAGGACCCAGCCTGCCACGGAGAGCTCTCCACAGACACGCAGCAGTATCTACTGAATCAAACCAACTTAGCAAACTCCCGCTTGGACCCAAATTCCACTCCTGCCCTCAACGATCCAGGAAGCACATTTCCACTGCCACCTTTCAGAAATTCACCAACATCCTGAGGCCGGGAATCATTAAACAGGCTGGAAACAAAACCAAGGAGCACGTGCACACACACAAGAAGGGGGGTGCAGCCTCTGCGCCTCCCTGACTTCAGCAGTCAAGGCCCCCCACCCAGGCCACACCAGGCAATGCTAGGCTGTCCCCAAGCTGCAGTCTCTCCTACACCTTCTAATATATTTTTTTGGTTTTTTTGTTTTGTTTTGTGGCACTGGGAATTGAATCCAGAGGTGCCCTACCAAGGAGCCACATCCCCAGGCAAGTTGCCCGGGCTGGCCTCAAACTTGAGATCCTCCTGCCACAACCTCCAAGTCACTGGGACTACAGACAGGTACCACCATCACCTTAATATGCTAATCCCATGCTTAACATTCTGACTTTGAAAAAGAAAATCCCTACTCCAGCCCTCTCCCGAGCAAGGACGCCAGTGAGTCAGCCTCTTGCTTTTCTAATCAACAGGACAATATCCACTAAAATAAATAAAAGCCTGTCCAGCTGACACCTAAAAGTCCCTGCTACACTATCAGTGAGTGAGAACCAAACTGGTCAACAGAAAACACCCAAGCCTTGCCCCCTCCACAGGAAACAGGAAACATTGCAAAGAAAACAAGGTGGTTCCTGTGGGGTTTTCTTTGGCTTTTGCTTAAGTGTCACCTTGGTGACAGGGGAGACAGGAACAAGCCACACTCTGCCACACTGCCTGAGGCTGATGCTGCACTGAGACCTTTCACCTGCACCCCTCAGAGTCCCAACAGCTTCAGCAGAAAAGAACCAACTGCCACCTCCTTCCATGTCCCTGTGCCTGTCAGCCCAGCGAGAGAGGGGCCTCAGGAGCTCAGACCCAGGCAGGCTCATTCTAGCCCATTCCTCCCTACCCACTGCATCCCCACCTCATGATTGGGCAGCTTGGCTGTGACAGTGCGGCCTGACCTCAGCTAAAAAACACAGGAAGACAAAAAATATGAAAACCTGAAAGCTGGGTGCAGTGATGCACACCTACAAATCCAGCGACCTGGGAGGCCAGAACAAGAAAACCACAAGCTCAAAGCCAGCCTGGACAACTCAGAAAGACCCTGTCTCAGTCAAAAATAAAAAGGGATGGGGATGTGGTTCAGTAGTAAAGCAACCTTCAGTTTAATTCCCAATACTAAAAAAAAAAGAAGAAGAAGAAAGAAAAATAAAAGAAGAAAATTTGCTTCCTAACTCAACTGATCTGAAGCCTTGATATCCAACCAAACAGGAAAAAAAATCCAGTCTGGGAATATTGTTAACATGGTCTCAACTTTCAATTATCTTAAGTAATGCCCTGGCAAGAAAAGAGACAAATCAAATGCTTAAGAGCGTGGTGTCACAGGAACAAAATCATGGAGCTGAACCGGCCTCTGTGTCCACAGTACTCCTCTGACTGCAGAGGGAGATTCAAGGAAAACCTGGAGAAATGAGTGGCACGAAGTGCTTCTCCTTACCAGTCACATATCTTCTTCACCTTGTGGCCAATCTGCTCTCCCCAAAAGGATATCAAGAACACATACCATTTGATGACTTCTCCCTACAAAGAAACAGATAGAACCCCTGTTGTGGCGACTTGCCCCACCAGAGTTGGTTCCTTCCCTCAGCAGAGCCATGCCGCTCCTTGCAGATTCCACAACTGCTGCCAGCAGGCGGGAGGCTGTGCAAGGCGGGGAGGAAAGGCTGTAGCAGAGGAGCTGGCCAGCGCATGGTGGGGCAGGGAAGAAGTGGCCAGACTCCCTCCCTATCTAAAAGGCAGGATCACCAGATGCGTGCATGGTTCTGAGAGAGGGTGAGAAGAGTCAGAACGAGCCCATGGCCTCTGGCCACTCAGATGGAGAAAGAGAGCTGTCATTTACTAACATCACACCTGTGAGGGTGGTGACAGGAAGCAGCAGGACTCTAGGCTGAGGCACAAGTGGACGGCGTGGAAGACACAGGGCAGACACCGCTCAGCCTGGCCTTCATGGGGCCTCTGGGACGGAGGTGCTGTGTGCGCTGCACTGCACAGCCTTGCTGTGGGCCTGCCACAGCTGGAAGGACATCTACTCACTGTTTCTGGGTCTTCCAGGGACTCGTCCAGCTCTGCATAGGTCACGATGGTATACCCTTTGCAGACTCTCCACAGCATTTTTTCAAAAGCTTCAACTTTTCCTTGGTGAATTAGGCCAGACACAAACCTGAGACAAGTAAGACAATCTGGGGTCAACTGAAAGTAACAGATGTCATCCAGCGGCACTAAAACATGAAGGCCTCCACCCCAGCAAACTGGAGGAGCTGTCCACAAACCCTCCCCGTAGAATGTCTCAAAAGCCAACAAATAGTTCCGAAACACTCTCCTAAAAGGACAGCAGAGGGGGCTGGAGCGGTGGCTCAGTGGTTACAGTGCTTGCCCGGCAAGCATGAGGTTGTGGGTTCAAACCACATACACAACAAAGTGTCAGGGCAATGAACGCCACATGAAAAATTAAATAAAGCTGATTATCTCTGTCCTCTCTCTTAAAAAAAAAATTATATATATATACATGTACATATATATATATACACATGTATATACATATATATATATATGTACACATATACACATACACATACATACATACACACATGCATACATAAATAAAAGAATAGCCAGGGGCTGGAGCAGTGGCTCAGCAGCCATGGGACGACCCAGGTTTGAACCCCAGCACCACGTACCCAACTAAGTGTCAGATAAACAGATGAAAAAATAAATAAAACTGGATCTCTCTCTTCCTCTCTTAAAAAAAAAAAAAAAAAAGATAGCAACTCTCGGAAGTCTTGGATTCCAAAACTAAAGCAGGATGCCCTACCCAGATGCATTCTGCTGACCCAGTATCTTAAGCCTTGGGTTTAATGCCAGCATGAGCGCCAGTGACAAGCAATGGGTCCACATAAAGGAAGGAGATGGCCCTGACTCCCTGCTAGAGCTGGGACTTCTCCTTGCCCCAGGGGCGACACGTCAGTAAATGGGTGGACCAGAAAACAATCCATCTTGCAAAGGAGCCTACAAGGGAATGGATTTTTTCAGTTCTGGTTCTGGATGAAGAGCAGAGTCTTCCCTGGGAATTGGTATACACAGATTAGAATTGAGTCATGCTTGTGGTCTAAGTTCACATTACTTCCAAATTCAAAAAACAAACCAACCAGTCTGACGTAGCGGTGCACACTTGTAATCCCAATGACTGGGGAGGCTGAGACAGGAGGATCCCCACTTTGAAGCCAGCCTCAGCAACTCAGAGACCCTGAGCAACTTAGTGAAACTCTGTCTCAAATAAAAATGATAAAACAAGAAAAGGAAAAAAGAGAGGGAGGGAGGGAGAAAGAGAGAAAGAGAGAGAGAGAGAGAGACTGGGGAGGTAGGTAAAACAGCCATGGGTTCAATCCCCAGTACTTAAAAAATAAATAAATAAAATAAAATAAATTCCATGCTGAGAAACTAATGTAAATGATTTCAGGTTGTCGAGTACTACCAGGTTCCTGATAAAAGGAAATACAAATTCTTAGCCAGGAATGGTGCACACCTATAATCCCAGTGGCTCAGGAGGCTGAGGCAGGAGGATCGCAAGTTCAAAGCCAGTCTCAGCAACTTAGTGAGACCCTGTCTCAAAATAAAATACAAGAAGGACTGGGGTCCTGGCTCAATAGTTAAGTGCCTCTGAGATCAATCCCTGGTACCAAAAAACAAAACAAAAAAATCCATAAAGCTCTCTGGAGGACACATATCCTCAGGCTAAACCTCACTAAACGCCTTCAGACACTTCAGATAAGGAACTGGGAAAAACTTCACAAATCACACAAGGAACAAGATACTATTAGTTCCAATAAGCAGAACTGCAGAAAGAAACCCTGAAAGCAGGATTAATACACCAACCAGCTCAGTTTAGCTGCTTCCACCAAACAGGACCTGAGGCTCCAGTGACTTCCTGCTCATAGGAGGAACACTGAGCAACACAATGCTGTTTATCTCCAACTCTATCATCTCGAGCTTAAAAGTCCACACAGCTGGGCAATTCAGCACGAATGCAGAGGCAGTTTTTCCTAGACACATTCTGTCCTCAGGCTTTAACAGGCCCTCACCCACCGTGTGAAGTTCACCTCCTCTCACGAGCAGGGCACCTACCCAAGCTTTGCTCCCAGCCTCTGCATGCTGCTGTAGTCCACCAAAGAGTCGCTCTCCAGGGACGGGAACTCTTCATAGGTGGGCTCAAACTAGGAGACACACAGCCAAGTGCACCTCAGTAGAGGACCCTTATTTTCAGGTCAGGTTTCCAGAGCAATGAGGCGTCCCAGGATGCTCAGATGCTCAACTCAGCGCTTACGACTAAGAAGGTAATTTCCCATCCTTCATCTGTAAGCCACTTGAACACATTTACGTTAACAACAGTGATAAATTAAGTCATGTCTTAATCCAAAATAAAGTGATCTTTCCAGAGGTCATTACTTGATCAAATGCAGCTCAGTTCTGAAGGACAAGTGCGCGCTCAGTGTGCATCATAACATGCACTGTTCTTGAAAAGTATAGATTTGCCTCCTTTACTCTTAGCAGTTCAGAAAAACTACAACTTCTGTTCCACCTTTTCTCAAGATTATAAGAAGAGATTGTTTAAAACTGCAAACTAAAGCATTTGACAAATAGGAAATACTGTTATTGTTAAAAGCCAACCAGCACAAGAAAAGACTTGTAAAGTCTTGTTCAATGTCATATAATCCAACGGAAAAACAAAGCTAAGAGGGTCAGGGATGCGGCTCAGTGGTAGAGCGCTTGCCCAGCAAGACCCACGGTTCCATCCGCAGTGCCGCAAAAAAGGCTAGGATTGACGTTTATCACTTAGTAAAAAGTGACACAGCTACACGAAGAGATAACAAAGCCCGCCGACCTTACGGGGAATGAGAGTCCCTCCACTCCTGCCTTGTCCTCACCTCCACACTTCTTCTAACGAAGGTCTTCGTCACCCGCAGCATGTGAGTGTACTCAATGAGTTCAAGCAGGTTTTTCCTCAGTTTCTCCTTGTTCCTGGCGACTTCCCGCAGCTCCACCTCAAGCTTCTGCAGCTGCTCCTACGAGAACACAGCCATCACTTGATCACTTGGCTTACTGTTGGCCTCAGCAGCCACTGCTTAGGAGTGTGGCCCAGCCCCAGCCAGCCTAACCCTCTCATAGCATGCCAAAGCCAGAGGGGTTGAAAGAGCAAGAATTTACTAAATTTGACAGGGACCAGGAAACAAATCTTTAAAGGGGCCTTGTTAATCGTCTCCTATGAGTACAGGTTCTTCCCATGAAATTCTCGCCAGGCTTGATATAAAATATCTGGAGGCTGGGATCTGTCTCAGGCCCTGTCCCTTCTTCCGGCTTTCCTTCACCTGCTTCACCTTTACCAAACATCAGTTCTGTTTCCTTTTATATGCAGCACAGAAAAACCTTAGACTCTCTTTTTTGTTGTTTTGTTTTGTTTTTGTAGCAGGGATTGAATCCAGGGTGCTTAACCACTGAGCCACATGTCCAGCGTTTTTTATATTTTGAAACAGGGTCTCACCGAGTTGCTCTTAAGGTCTCACTAAATTGCTGAGGCTGGCTTTGAACTTTCAATCCTCCTGCCGCAGCCTCCCACTTCACTGGGATTATAGGCATGTGCCACCACACGCCCTGCTACATCATCTTTTCTTTCTTTCTTTCTTTTTATTTGTAAAGAGAGAAGGACAGTGAGAGAGACAGAATCAATTTTTAATTGAGTCTTTCACATGGCTCACATTGCTCTAACACTTAGTTGTGCACATGGGTGCTGGGGCTTGAACCCGTGTACTTGTGCATGCCGGGCAAGTGCTGTAACTGTCGAGCCACTGCTCCAGCCCCTATATACATTTTCTGTGTCTCTAGCTCAAGAGTTTCTGTGCATTTGTACTTAACGCAATTAAGTGGACATAAAAATTCTTGAGAACAAATCCTTAATAATTAGTTATATATTAAGTACCCTCATCAATAATCATATAAAATTTCATCAGAAGTCTTTTCTAGGGCTGGAGCAGTAACTCAGCGGTTTTGGCGCTTGCCTGGCAAGGACCCAGGTTCAAACCCCAGCACCACGTACACAACTGAGTGTTGGAGCAACTAAGGCCATGTGAAAAACTAAATAAAGTTGTTTCTCTCTTTCTGTTTTTCTCATTGTCCCTCTCTCTTTAAAAAAAAAAAAAAAAGTCTTGGGATTGGGGATTTAGCTCAGTGGCAGAGCACTTGCCTAGCATGCACAAGGCCCCAAGTTCAATACTCAGCCCTGAAAAAAAAAAGTCTTTTCTGAGGGCTGGAGTGGTAGCTCAGTGGTTTCGGTGCTTCCCTGGCATACATGAGGACGTGGGTTCGAACCCCAGCACCACCTACACAATGAGGTGTAGGAGCAACGAAAGCCACATGAAAATCTAAATAAAACTGATTCTCTCTTTCTCTCTCTCTCTCTCACTGTCCCTCTCTAAAAAAAATGTTGATTCAATGAAAACTTGTATTCAAAAAAATCGATAACATTCTACACTCATTTCTTGTGCTCTGCCTTATGAAAACTAACGATGGATGTTTAGAATTATACCATGACCAACCCACCAGCTCATATTGCCTCATTCATACCAAATGGTAAATGACGTCCTCCCAGACAAAAGAACCCAGCAGCTGCCAACACAATGACCTCCACTGTCAGTCCCTACTGTTCTAAGATAGCAATGAGGAGCCAGCCTTTCTCAGAGTGAAGCTAAGAAGTGATTAGTCACAACCAAAATGGAGATTCACATGCTTAGGCTTCTGAACAGCAGAGAAAGTCCCATTCCCCTCCCGCTAGACCCAAGCCACTGATCTCAGGTGAGGGCGCTGTTTGCTGCCCACCTGTGACAACCTATAGCCTCTGCAAACCATACCAGGGAGCATCAGGGTGGATTTGGGAAGGAGGGGAAGGCACAGGACTGAAGCCACAGTTCCCAGAAGGAGGAGAGAAGTGCCAAGGCGTGCACAGGCCCATAACGAACTCTCGAAAACAGCACCTGGTGGACTGGGTGACCAGCTCCCACCAGCCTCTGTTCACCAGCACCAGAACTTCACTCAAAATTTACCACAGACAATGTGTTACTGGAGACTCAAAGATTCTTTCATTTTCTTCCCAAGTTTTTGGGAAAGGCAGAAAACACTAGACGATATTACTGAGCGAACAGTCCGATGGCTTAAACGGCTTCTTCGGGGGCACATTACCTGCATTTCTAGAACCTGTTTTGGAGGCGGCGCAGGAGGACTGGCCTCTCCCTCAGGCAGGGGAATATCAGCTCTAGTAATTTCCTGCACCAGATACACTGTGAAAATAAAAGTTAAACCAATTAGATACCAACACTTACTATAGTACACTGCAGTCAGAACCATGTAAATTCTGACCTTCTAACTGTACGAAACATCTTGCCTGTTCCAACTGACTTGCAGGTCACCGTTTCAACTCTGCTCAAAGATCTGCAAAATAACGCTGCCTAGAGCGAGTGGCAAAATAAACAATAATCTGGATAAACATTTGCTGAAATCCCCCAGATTATTTTCATTTACCAAACCTGAATTAAGGAGCTTTTGAGTCCCTGCACCTGGAGAATGAGGCAGAAGGACAGGGACATGTTTGAAGTTCAGAAATGACCCAAGTGGCAGGCCTGTAACAGTCCCCATAGAGCCAGGAGCGAGGCAGTGTTGGACATCCAAGGAGACAATCAAGACCTGTAGCAGCAGAACCTCCTGGGACACAGGGCGGAGCTCTCCCATGCCTCCCCAGTTAGCCCTGGCGCTAATGAGTTCAGTGCTGAAGTTAAAAACTACTACACCAGGGGCTGGAGTGGTGGCTCAGCGGTTTCACTTGCCTGGCAAGCACAAGGATACGGGTTTGAACCCCAGCACCACGTACACAACTAAGTGTTGGAGCAACAAAGGCCATGTGAAAAAAACTAAATAAAGTTCTTTCTCTGTCTCTCTCACTGTCCTTCTCTCTTAAAACAAACAAACAAACAAAAACACTACTACACCAGCCCAAATTTACTAACTTTCTTTAGCTTGCATTTTCAATGTCACAAAGAGTCCTTTCCCTTAGGATAAAAATCACAATACGTGATGAAGTCCTTACCAGACTCAGTATTTTGGAAGGAAGGAAATGAAAAGGGGAGGGAGGGCAGGAGGCAGGAAGGGAGAAAGAAGAAAGAAAAGCAAACACACCTTACCAAAAAGATAGTAAAAGAAGTATTGGCTTTAAGAGGTTTCCAGAGACAGATGCAAACTGTTTAAACCAGCTTATTCCTCAATAAGCTTGAGCATTCCTTTCTTATTGTTTCAAGCCTGTGATCTTTTTGAAACAGTTCAGCTACCGGTCTAAAGTGTCATGACCTTTGTCCTGCCTTTAAAAATCTCACACCCAAAATACAACCCATCCAGTGACTCACTGTGATACCACTCTAACGCGTACAACCCACTCAGGCCACCAGCACCTCAATCAATATGCAAAGGGAGAGATTTCAGCAACTAAAAGTTTTTCTTAATGTTAAAATTCCCAGTTGAAAAAATAAATCCACAATAACAATCAGCTATGAATTAGAAAGCATTCTAAAAGTCATATCCCTACCGCGCCCCCATGTTTTCTGTTCAGTTTTGCAATTTAATCAATTGCCTGTCACTCTTAGAATGTGAAGGCTTGACTTGATAGTGCCTCTTCCAAGCTAAGATCTTAAAGATGAAAACAGCATTGGGCTACGGAGTTGTGTTAATCAAAAGCACTAATCTAATTCTTTCCCAAAGGAAGCCCAGAGAAACAGGAAGTGATTATCAAGCAAACTTCCCACTACTTCCAGTCTCCAATATATTTATAAAGTGTTAGGCTAAAAAAAAACTACAAGGTGCTAGCTAAATAAATCATGACACTTTAATACAGAGAACTATGATGCAACCATCAAAAACGATGGGTCACTCTGCTTATAGCCATGAAAAGATGTGGCAGGTAAGCGCTGTTAAGTAGGAGACAAGGCTGAAAACTGGCTGTTATGCACATAAATCCTTACGTTTACAGATGCATGGGAAAAATAACAGACCTAAGTAACAGCAATTACCTCTGAATTATGAAATACAATTTCTTCGTTATTCCTGTTTGTCTATATTTTCTAATTTTTCTAAAATGAAAAAGGTCTACATAAAAACAATTACTTATTAAAAATGGAAAACAAACTTACCCAAAATTCGTTCTAGCTCTTCACACCTCTTCACCTCACCAACAAATTTTCTTTGAAAAGAACTTACATTCTGGTTGAGCTGAGAAAAAGATGAAAATATTGCATTGAATTTCTAAAATTTAAGAATAAATTTTTCTTTTATTTACTTACCTTTACTTGGGAACAGAGAGGAGCTGGAAACCCAGGGCCTTAACATGCTATGCATGCACTCCGTCAGAGCTACACCCCAGCTCCCAAATTTTTTTTTATCTGTTTTTTTTTTGTTTTTATTCCTTTATTTATTTGTGTATGCAGTGCTGGGAACCTTGTACATGCCAGGCAAGCACTCTACCACTGAGCCACCTCTCCAGCCCCAGACCTAAATTTTTAAAAATATTATTATCAAGGTTTTGGGGGGAAATACATCACAAATACTACTGAATGAGAACATAAGCTGCCATGACTTTTCAGTGATTTGGCAACTGCTGATCAAAAAAGCCTGAAAAATATCCCTCAGCCTAGAACTACCCTATGAAGAAATTTAACTTAAGGGGAAAAAAATCGACATGGACAAAATTTTTTAAAAACATTAGCCAAGTGTGGTGGCACAGGCCTGTAATCCCAGTGACTAAGGAGGCTGAGGCAGGAGGATCCAAGTTCAAAGTCAGCCTCAGCAACTCAGCAAGACCCTAAACAATGTAGTGAGACCCTGTCTCAAAATTCAATATAAAAAGGGGTGGGGATGTGGCTCAGTGGTTAAAGGCGCCCTGGGTTCAATCCCCGATACCAAAAAATAAAAACATCAACCTCAAGAATAAAGAAAATATGCAGAAAAATGATTGAAGAAATAGATTATTTCCACCTCAAGGTAAACAACTCAGCCATCAACAGGTACAATGCCCCGATAGCCAGGACAGCACAGATGACTTTCAGAAACAGGACAGGAAGTGGAAGAAGGCAGACAGGACAGGACACACCACATGATTCCCTTCTCAGGAAATGTCCAGAAAGGGCACATCCGTAGACAGCACGCTCAGTGGTGCCTGGGGCTAGGTAGGAACGAGGCCTAACTGTACTTGGGCGCAAGGGGTCTTATCTTACTGGGATAACAGAGTATTCCAAAGCTGGATTGTAGGATGGCAGCATGCACTGCTTTCTACAAAACCAAGAACACAACCCTTGAAACAGGACTTCACAAAGCACCTCACTAAAGCGGCGCACCAGTCACAGCCACACTACCAATTACCACGCACTGGCTAACCCTGTCGGTTTACATGCCCAGGTATTTGATGTTCAGGTATCACAACAGCATTGTGGCTGCAATTTTTTTTTTTCAGGGCTGAGGACCAAACTCAGGACCTTGTGCATGCTGGGCAAGCGCTCTGCCACTGAGCTAAATCCCCAACCCCGTGGCTGCAATTTTTAACAGTCCTTATCCTGGGGCTGGAGCAGTGGCTCAGCGGCTACATTTGCCTGGCATGCGCAAGGACACGGGTTCAAATCACAGCACCATATACAGAATGAAGCGTCGGAGTAACGAAAGTTGCATGAAAAACTAAATAAAGTTGATTCCCTCTTTCTCAAAAAAAAAATCCTTATCTTTTAGAGATATTTACTGAAGTTATACACCTTGAATTTGCTTAAAGTGATCTGGTCCAGGAGGGAGGTAGGTGGGGGGGAAATGAGAGGCCATTAGTTCACACCGTGGATGCTTGGGGTCCTCTCTGCTCTTGCCTCAACTGCACTTCTTATAATACAAAGCTCAAAACAATAAAAATCATTTAAAAAATTTAATAAAATTAGGAAATTAGTCATGATTTGTATATATGAAAAGCAGATTAAAGATATTTCAGTGTGACTCCAATTATATAAAAATACACACATGTACATTTTTTAAAGTCAATTTTAGTTATTTTTTCATCTCTCCCTTTTTGTGTTCCCAACATTGTGTATGTGTTCCTACGGTTCAAACTCAGGTCCTTGCACATGCCAGGCAAGCACTCTACTGCTGAGCCACCTCTGCAGTCCTCATACATCTACATTTTTAAATATTGTTAGAAAAATGATTGGCCAATATTAACCAAAAAGTTAAAAAATGTTCATTTCTAGGTAATGGGTTCATGCAAGATATTATTTTACTCTTAGCTTTTTGAAATTTTCCACAAGGGTCAAATTTTACTTTCACGGTAAAAAAAGAATTTGGAGTCCTCATTACTGTTGAAAGGCATTCAGGACAAGAATTTTACCTTTCCTCCATCCTGTATTTGTACTGGGCACTCAACAAACAATCACACAACTAAGCATGAAACTATCCCAACATCTTCAGAAGCATCTACTCCCAGAGTCTCAGTTCTTTTGGTGTTTAACTTATAAAAGAACTTCCACGAAGGTGAAAATTCCATTTCATTTCTATTTAGGAATGCTTGTTGACTTCTGGAGGGCCCACCTCCAAGTTCCCCCACATCAGACAGTAGCCTGTTTCTACAGCACTGAGCTTGGAGGGAGGCTGGGCATGGCTACGCGGGCGCTGGTTTTCAGGTTCACCTTTCCTTCTTCAGTAGCAAACACTGCTCCACTCTGCCTGAACGTCATAGCTCTACAAAGAGCAGAACCTATGTGGCCAGGCACACTTCTGTGGCAATGGTACCAACACTCCCGGATTGACACACACCATCAGTAGTCACTTGTGTATGCTGTTATTCTGCTGCATGGCTCGTTACAAAGCTTTGAAGGTTCTTCCTGTTAGTGTGGCAGTCACCCTAACTCAAAGCTAATAGCATAAAGTATATTTTTGGTTTTTTAGGTACTGGAGACTAAACCCAGGGGTGCTTTACCACTGAGCTACATACACAGCTTTTTGGTTTTTTTTTTTTTTTTTTGGAGACAGGGTCATGCTAAGTTGCTGAGGCTGGTTTCAAGTTTGCAATCCTGCCTCAGCCTCCCCTGTCAGTGGGCATAAATAACAATTTAACACAGATTTTTTTTTTTTAAAGAGAGAGGGACAGTGAGTGAGAAAGAGAAAATCTAATTTTTTTTTAAAGAGGGAAAGACAGTGAGAATCAATTTTATTGAGTTTTTCACGTGGCTTTTGGTGCTCTGACACTTAGTTGCGTACATGGATGCTGGGGTTTGAACCCACGTACTTGCACATGAGTAGCCACCACTCCACCCCGAGAATCAATTTTTATTTAGTTTTTCATGTGGCTTTTGTTGCTCAGAAACTTCGTTGTGTACATGGTGCTGGGGTCTGAACTCGCATACTCATGCTTGCCAGGCAAGCACTGTAACTGCTGAGCCACTGCTCCAGCCTCCACAGATTCCTTTGAAGACTAGTATTTACCCCGGAAGACTGGGCAGAGGAGACCTATGCTATGTGTATTGGTACTCCCACTCTTGACCCTTGGCTCCAATAGCTAAAGGACTGGAAAGTAAAACTGCTCTTACTGAGGACTCTTACACCAGTGAGCCGCCCTCCCCTTCCTGGTGCCCTACAGGTTAGCTGCACAAGGTTTTTTTCTTTCTTTTTTTTTTTTCTTTTTCAGGGCTGAGGACCCAACTCCGGGCCTTGCACATGCTAGGCAAGCGCTCTGCCACTGAGCTAAATCCTCAACCCCTCAAGGGTTCTTTTCCAGGTCTGCCCCACTGGACATTGCTACTGAAATACTTGACCTGCTCACTTCCTCTCATGAGGGTAACCAGCAGAAACACATAAGCAGGACAGAAAGGACTGACATCAGTGACTCCACCCAGCGAATACAAAGTGGGTCAGATACACCGGAAAGGAGTGCTATTGATGGGCTGTAGGCAGTCACCCGTGCTGCTTGACAGCCGGAAGGCACACTGAAAACCTGGACTGGCACAGGAAGAGCTCAGCGTAGAATCTTAGTTTTATTTTCCTTCTGGGAAAAAAAACAGGAACAGACTTTCTTTTCCTTTCACTTATTCAGTAGTCCACAACCTCATGTAACCTCGGTTAATGAAACCCGAATGTCTGTGCGATTAGAGCATTTGTTCAAACCCCTAAGACTGAATTGTGATAAGTGTCTTGGTTCAAGTAGCAAGAGGGTGGAACAGAACTGTTACAAAGAAAGCAGTCTGTCACAGCTGCCTGACCCTTTCGGGTGCTCCTCACAGCACAACACCTGCCAGGTGAGCAGGTAGGAGGTGCTGAAGCCCAAGTGGCTCCAGGAACCAGGAAAAGCACTGCACCTTGCCTGCAGCCTCACCTGTCACTCAGGAGCTTCTCCCTGGTGTTGCAACCGCCTTATGGGTCCAACCCAGGGCTCCATCCCAACCTTCTGAAATTAAGGGAAAAACGGAGATGAAAGCGATAGCCCAAAAGATAGTGTTCGCCTTTGTGACTTTCAGTTCCACCACGATATGTCCTGCTTAAGTCTCACTGAGTCCCCAGCACCAAAAACAGTGCCTGAGCATAGCAAGCGCTCAGTAAACGCTTGTTCATCATTCAACAAACGACTATTAATACCAACAGATGCCAGGGACTGTGCTGAGGCTTGGGGAATGAGGAGAGAACAAGTCAGGCAAGGTCCTCACCCCCAGAGGCTGGCATTCCGTGGTGGAGACAAACAATAAACAAGTGGAGGCACAAATAAGTGTTTATTACTGGTGGGGAAGACAGCTTCCATTCCCGAGACTGACGGGCCCCGAGTGTGCGCATCCTCACTCTTCAGACAACAAGTAGACAAGACCCTCTCCTCCAGGAACAGACACCCTGCCCTGCTCATCCCGGCTGCGGGTGCGGGCTCTTCCTGCCCCCTCCAACTGGAACCCCTTTCCCCAGCTCCTTCCATTCGGTTCAACCCCAAGACCACCCCCTCAAAAATGCCTCCCACCGAGTCACACCGCACCGTTCCGTTTTAGTCTCTACAGCAAAACCTTTTCTGGCTTAGGTGTTTATCTGCCAGTCCCGAGTTCCCAAAGGGCTCCAAAGGCCTCAGCGGGTCGCGCTCTGCCGGGGCGACCCTAACTGGCCGCGCAGAGCGCCGCGCGGAGCCCCGGCCGGCCGGTGGGCCTCAGCGGCCCGGCCCGGGCTATGTGGGAGGGAGAACTCACGTCTCGGAACTGGACCAGGCCCTTTTCGCCAAGGGCGCTGAGGCACTCGTAGGCGGTGCCGGACTGCAAGAAGAGCTGCGCCAGGCACATGGGCTCGCTCCGGAACAAGGACCCCATTGCGGGCGGCCCGCGCCCGGAGAGGCCTGGCGGAGGCGGCGGCTCCGGCCCCGCGGGCGCGCTCGGTCAGCCAGGGCAGCCCGGGCCTCCGGCTCCTCCTGCGGCCTGGCCGCGGCCCGGCAGCATGGGCTCTGGGGCAGCGGCCGCCCGCGTCCTGCCACCGCGGCCGCCGCACCAGCCGCCGCCGGCGCGCAGCAAGGCCCCGCCCCCTCGCCGCGGCCGGTTCCGGTTCCGCCCCCTCCGGCCTTCCAATGGGCGCTCGGAGTTGAGGTCGCCAGCACCCCCACTCCGGACAGCCAATGGGTGCTCGGGGTTGAGGGTGCCCGCCCCCTCCCTCCGTACAGCCAATGAGCGCTCGGGGTTGAGGTTTCCACCCCCCCCCCCGTTGCGGACAGCCAATGGGAACCAGGGGTTGCGACCGTCCGCTGCTCCCGCCAGGCCAACCAGCGTAAACCTGGTTTAGCTTAAAGACCTGGGGTCTTTTTAAGCTAGTCTTATCCTTGGCCGGCCTTGAACCTCGCCCGCTCCAGGTCCAGGTACTCAGTTCTGTAGTTTTGACAGAAGTTACAGAGGGTGCAGCCACCGTCATCACCTTAGGACATCCCCGCCCACCCAGAAGTTTTCCTCCAGCTCGGTCGCGGTCAGTCCCCTTCCCATGCGCCCAGCCGGGACATCCCCGAAAGGTCTCGTCTGGAAGGAGCCACCAACCCTGGATGTGTGCCGTCCACGGATTCGGGCAGTGCGCGGTGCTGGCGTGCGGCCAGTGACCGCGCCCAGCCCTCCTCGAGCCTCCGCACAGCAGCTAGCGAAGGCCGCGACACGCGGCGGAGGTCCGATGCGCGTCTGGTGAAATCTCTAGCTTTTCTCACTGCATTCAGAGTAAAATCCGAACTTAGCACTAAGTCCAGCGAGACTCCGCCGGAGTCGGCTTGGGCGGTTTCTAACCCAGGTCCGCACCGCCTCCTGGCTCTTCCTGGGTCGGTGCACTTGAACTCGCGATCCCTGCGCCTGGAACACCCTTGCCCTGGACTTTTTCAACGCCGGCTCCTTCTGGGCTCAGCTCAAATGGACCTTCCTCTGAGCTGTCCCTGGCCCCTGACTTAGGTAGCTTCCCCACACCACTCCATCACATCCCTGCTTATCCACCATCCTGGGTTACGGGTTACTGTATAGTAACTTCCACTAGAGTGGAAGCTGCCCCAGAGCAGAGACGTTGTCCCAGTCACTGCTGTCTCCAGGACCCATTCAATTTTTTTTTTTAAATCGTTTTTGTTATGCTACAGGTTGAACCCAGGACCTGAGGGTGTGCTAAGCACTAGCCCCTCCACTGAGCCAGCACTCCCTATGTGTTGTATAAACATAGTATGCTTCCCAGATCCCTTTAAGCCAAGTGCATTTTCCCTAAGCCCACAAAACAGGCTGTTATTTGTCACTTGGAAACTTAATTTTCCACAAATATCTTAAGTCCAAAGTTGATTATACTAACTGCATGGAAAGACTTTCTAAACCACCACCATTCGCCACTGGGTATTTCCTTTTCTTTGGCAGAAGTCAACTTTCAACTGCCACACGGTGCCATCACTTCAAACCAAGGATCCAAATCAGGGAGAGAGGGTGCAACCCAGTGTTCCCACACATAGTGAAAATACTGGTCATTAGTTATATTAGCAAGAATTAGGAAAAAGTACAACTGTAACATCAAACCCAAAGTTTCACAAATATTAAGTTGGTAATTCTATTTAAAGAAAAGCTTTTGGGGGGCTGGAGCGGTGGCTCAGCGGTTAAGGTGCTTGCCTGGCATGCAGGAGTACGCAAGTTCAAACCCCAGCACCATGTACACAACAAAGTGTCGGAGCAACAAAAGCCACATGAAAAATTAAAGTTGATTCTTTCTACTGTCCCTCTTTTTTTTTTTTAAGAGAGAAGAACAGAGAGAAAGCGAGAATCAATTTTTATCGACCTTTTTCACATGGCTTTCATTGCTCCAACACTTAGTTATGTACATGGGTGCTGGGGTGTAAACCCGTGCACTGGTGCATGCTGGGCAAGCACCATAACCACTGAACCACTGCTCCAGCCCTGTCCCCCTCTTTCAAGAAAAAAAAAAAACAGAAAACGTTTTATCTTTCTGAAAATTGCCACCTGTGCCATGGGGGACTCATCCTCCGTTTGAAAATCAACTTCAGATGGCAAGTTTTGAAACTCTTCCTAGACAGGAACTCTGCAGGAAAGACACAAGGGCACATTTCACCTGGAACTCAACAAACAAGTGTAAAACGGAAGTCACAGCCACTGCTCAACACTTGCCAGGCATGCGCAAGGACAGGGGTTGGAACCCCAGCACCATGTACACAATGAAGTGTCAACAAAAGCCACATGGAAAACTAAATAAAATTGATTCTCTCCCTCTCACTGTCCCTCTCTCTTAAAAAAGTCACTTTCAAAATTAAGATTTATCGATAGTATGCAGAATCCATCTGAAACAACTACTAAGTGAATTACCAGGCACACAAAACTCAAAGTGATGAATCGTGGCTATTGTAGGGTGTGGGTACAGACACCCATCCCCCACTCTGTCAGGCTAACTGGCCTAGCTGAGGGAAATTTCTCATGCGACTCAATTAGGAAAAACTGTCCTTCATTGAAAATCGTTTTATTCTTAACGTATGGACCCCAGGATTCCCATAGTCAAACATGTTTGGATTCTTGTAAACATACTAGGGGTCTCCCTAAGCAAGCAAAGGCTTTGCCACATAATCCCATGAATTTACATTCAACCTGATTTTTGTTTTGTTTTCCTTCCTATGTAATTTTTCCCTCCTCTGGTCCAACAACTTTCCTCCTCAATATGTTTTGCACTTTTGTATCACACGCAGGTGCTGGGAACCAACAGGGCCTCACAAATGCTGGGCAAGCACTCCTCCGTGGAGCTCCACCCAGCCCCAGTATTACACGAGTTTCTAAGGTTTTATGCATTTCCTAACCCTTTCTCTGGAATATGGGAAAGTAATCAAGACAAGCATGTAAAACTTAAAGACAAGGTTGACTCTGACACAAACAAAACCCCTAGACTTTAGTAATCTGTGATAAGCTAAAATTTCTAACATTTATTTACATAGTTGTGTAAAGTTCACCTGTGTACTTGATCCAGTCCAGCAATGAGAACGGTCATTCTTCACTGCTTTGATTACCTGGATAGCCACATGAATGAGTGAAATTTACAGAACACTTCAAAAAGAATCTTCTACAAAAATAAAACATTTCCTTTATTAAGATGTCAGAGAGGCATGTAGGACTGCCAGAGCCACTAACGTGCAGGCTATGGTCTGTAAGGAGACTTAGCTGATGGAGGTCAAGTGCGGGGCTTTGCTCCTCTGGTGCAGGGGCTGCTGAGGAACATGGCCAACAGGAGCAGTGACACCAACAGTAAGCCCTTGGCAACACACTGGGCATAAGGTTCCCCTGGAAGACAGTAGTGGAAAAATATTAGTTCTTAACCTTTCTTGTAAATATTTAGGTACAAATAAGCTGAACAATTTCTAAGCATATCAATGTCAGTACTTTTTTTGGGGGGGTGGGGTTTTGGAGGATTGAACCCTGGGGTGCTTAATCACTTAGCTACATCCCCAGTCCTTTTTATTTTTCATTTTGAGACAGGGTCTCACTAAGTTGCTGAGGCTGGCTTTGAACTTGTGATCCTCCTGCCTCAGCCTCCTGAGCCATTTTAAACCATTCTACGTGTTAAGTTTTCTATGACATTTACGTGTTATTTTTAAATGTTGATTTATGTAACATGATCGATAATCATTGCAGAAATCGTTTTGCCCTACCTTGATAATGAGGGGTCAGTGGATACAGGAGTTGTGGCCAACACACTTCATTTCTGTTACAGTCGTACTCTGTAAAATGGATCTGGAATCTACAAAACATTTCAGAAGGTTACAGTACCTACAGCAAGTGAAAAGCATCAAAACTTGATTAAAGGAATAAACTGACTATTTTCCAATATAAATCTCTCTGCCTCCTAACAATGTTAACTAGGCGAGCCCGCGGATTACCTAGTCAGGGGGCGGGGCAACTGTGCAGGTATTCTAATGAACCGCACGGAGGCACTGAGAGGGAGAAGGCTGGCCTTGTCTTCACAGGTAAGCCCACACTGGTACTGCCAGTTCACCGTGGAGAACCTAGGAGGAAAAATGCAGGCAGCACAGCCACCATTCATTTCCGAGCATTGCATAAAGGTTAAAATACAGAGGAACGTAATGAACACTCCCGGACCTGCGCCCAGCTACAATTACCAGCTTGTTGCCAATCTCTCGCTCTGGCCCTTCTATACAGGAGCTTGTAAAGGTAACCTGTTCCCTCGCTGTGTCTCCAACAACGCTGATAATCAGCAGCGGCTACCGCTCACTGAGGGCAAGCAGCTCACGGCGCCCTCAAAGCACTAGGAGTGCTGGGCTTTGCGAGTAACTGCGCCCCCTCTTTTTCCCTTGGAGAACCACCACTCCCACTTTGGTCGGGTAGACCAGCAGGCCCAGTCAGAACCCAGGGTGCCCCACCTGAGCCCAGCCAATCAGAACTCCCGCCGCCCCGGCCATCATGATTGGCTCAGGAAGGAGCCAATAAAAGCCTACCCAGAGCTTTGCTGCGCGGCTTCTGCACCAGGGACGCTCCTGCCGCAGGAGTCCCAGTGTTCTCTGCCAACTCCGTGGTGGCCTTTGTTTGTTTGCCATAGTGGGTAGGGGTGGAACCCAGGGCCTCAACCTCAGAGCTCCGTCCCCTGCCCCCAGCCCCACCACTGCCATCTCTTGAGCGGGCTTCACTGAGAATGAAGCCAACCAAGAACCAAGAACCAGGAGGTGATCCCTGCCCACGCGGGAGCCATGGGCCGCCAATTAGCAGTTGCAGACTTTTCCAGTACGCACCCGATTTTGCTTAAAGGGACCCGTCATTTAAAACTGCAGGAGGCCCGGTACTCTCCGGTGTCATCACCATTTTACAGATGTAGAAAACAAAGCTCAGGAGACATAAAGAAGCTGCCTAAGGTCACACACACAGCTTACAAGTGGGAGAGCCACAACTTAAACCTGCCTGTCTGCCGCCTGCGCCTTCAACCGCGGGCAGTATTCTCTGGTTGGCATGCCAGTCACCTTCGTGGACTTCAAAATCCTGTGAGCACTGTGTCTCCAGTCACTGAACTCTCTAAAAACCCTGCAGAGCCTCTCAGACCCAGCTACTCAGCCTGTCCATATTCCATTTATACATAGTCACAGAGCTAAGGACTGCGATCTGTAAATAAGCAACTGGATTCCAATGTAGCATTTCCCTGTTCCTTGGCACACCCTTCACCTGACTTCCTCTAAAGTACACTCATCCAAGAGCCGGTCAGACCTTGTCTCCACACCAAGTATCTGCTGCTGAGCCACCCCTTCCACCGCGCCGACCTCGGAGATGAGGATGCGGATGTGGAGCTGAGCAGGAACGTCCAGGCAGACGCCCTTCGCGCTGCTAACAGGCGGGC
This sequence comes from Aplodontia rufa, assembly GCA_004027875.1. Classification (NCBI taxonomy): domain Eukaryota; kingdom Metazoa; phylum Chordata; class Mammalia; order Rodentia; family Aplodontiidae; genus Aplodontia; species Aplodontia rufa. The sequence goes on from PVKS010018440.1 coordinate 28,451, forward strand.
CTGAGGCTGCAGCAGGGGCATCTACACCTACAGAAATGTTAACAGAAATGTTAAGTTGTGCATTTTTTTTTTCCAAAAAAGAGAAGGGCAGTGAGAGAGAAAAAAGTCAATTTTAGTTTTTGTTGCTCTGACACTTCGTGGTGAACGGTGATGCTGGGGTTTGAACCTGTGTCTTTGCACATGCCAGGCAAGCACATTAACCGCTGAGCCACTGCTCCAACCCCTAAGTGACGCTTTTTTAAAGTACTTAATAACAATTTTCCTACAATGTCATGATTCCAAAAAAGGAGAAATAACATTAGACAGGAATCGCATTTATGAGGCATTAATCTCTAATAGGCTCAGGGTGTCACTCCACTAACTACCTGGGCTCTTAAGCATACAAGGCATAATAAGCAGGTACAACTTAACCAGAGTTGTGTTTAAAAGGTTTCCTTGCACGTAAGTCAGTCACTGGAACTCTGAAAGTCCTGACCCACGTTTCCCAGCTCCACACTGAAATCCACTCAGCCTTCTAGCAGAAGCATATACTGCAGTAAAAGGCCACAGAGTTGTCTCAGTGAGGTATGGTTCTAATAAAAGCTGCATATGCCTTTAAAATGCATTCCTAAAAGTTTAGCTAGCATGGATTAGATGGATGAAGGATAACTTCCTCAGCTGTTGCCACCAAGGTTAACACAACTGCAAGAGAATAAACTTGAAAGAGGAACTAATTTTCCCTCATCTTGAAGACGAGCACTGGGGAAAGTCAGCAAAGACAGTGGGAGGTCTCGTGGCCACCCTGGGGCACTTTGTTGTTCTGTCAGAGGCTAGCAGAAGGTGGCTGGCACTGTTTCTCCACGAGTCATGTTTCCTCCTTGCTCCATGTGTCCCCCATCTCTTCTCTTCTGTTTATGAACTGAGATTAGGGTTGATTTTTGGCTCAGACATGAAACAGAAGATGGCCCTGCCACCCTGCAGGAATAAAATGCCATCACCTCTCTGATGTGGCTCAGGTTGGGGTTTCCCAACCTGGGCTCTCGGGAAACCCCATACCTTTACTCCCTGGGTGCTGTGATGACTCTTTCCTCCATCCCTCAGGGTCATTCCACAGCCCAACTAGCTGGCCTGCATGCCAGGGCCCAGGGGTTGAGAAGCCCCATCTCTGGGTTCTGGTTGCCAAAGAGGATCAAACTCTGGGCCTAGAGCCTGGGGCACACACTGGATGGGCAGGTGGGAGTGTGAGAACCCCACAGGGCTCCTCCCTGCAGGTGGACAGCAGCCACTTCAAGCTCACAAGTATGTTATATGATCCCCAACCACTCAGTGGAGAAGGTTGTAATCATTACAAGGGGCAGGCACAGGGTAGGCAGGTATCTGGATGGTCCCTGCTGTGAATTCCAGCCTACTGAGCCAAAGTGACTCACTCTGGAGGGTACAGAAAGTGACAGGGCAGGGCCAGGGAGCTCCCCCACTGGCCAGGTGAAGGTAAGGGACACGTCGCACCCACAGTGACGAGAGGGACTGTGAAGGCAGGTGTGACAGACTCAGTGAGCTCTCTCTAGCCCAAGGCAATGCCACAGGTTAGAGCAAAAGCCCTTCCTGTTCAGTGCACACAGAGAGACTCCCCAAGAAACTAGCAAGACATTGCTGGCTTGCCACTGGGAAGAGAAGAAAGCTGCTGCAGCCCCAGGAGAGGGCTTAGGATTCGCCACAGGAAACCCCACGAGCCAGATCGCAATGACTCGATGGGTATCGGGGGGCTTGGAGGTGAACTCAGGCCCGCTGGGACAAGCTAATGCAGTCACTTCCACTCCATAGCCTCTGGCTGCACCACCCCCGCCTGGCCCAACCCTGCCAAGGCCTCTGGCCAAAGGCACTGGCTGTGGAGCCTTGACTTCCTGAGCCTGGCTATCACGCCATCCGTCACACCTTCACGTGCCACCACTCCCGTTTAAAGTGTCTGATTCTGACTTTCAGAGTAATAGGGCGATGGCTCTCTAGGATACTTGGAGGTGTAGGGAGGGGGATGGGGAGGGGGGAGGGTATATGAAGAACTTGTAGGAGTCTGGAGATTGGGAAGATGGGGGAACCATCCCAGAAGCCTGTGTCATTCCTCCACGAGCTACCCATTTAACACATGAGTTCTTCTGGGGGAAACTGCAACAATCCATGTTTTGGCATGACCCGTGGATAACAAAGTTTATATCCATTGATTGCTAATGTTTTGATAATGTTTCCCCCTCAACTGTATTTCTATATACTTCTAATAAAAAATAAAGTGTCTGATCCATTGCTACTCACAGCTGTGCAGCCAGCACACACTCCTCCCCACCTCGGTGCTTTTGTTTTGTTTTCTTTTGCTTTGCTGGGGGACAGGAAGCTTGGGTACTGGGCGTGAAATGGGGTCTCATGTTAAACGCACATTCTACCACTAGCCACGGCGCTGGTCCCAGGTGCAGTTTTAGAATGGCCCCCATAAAGAACCCTGTTCTCATGATAAAGCTCCCCCTTTCCTCCCAAGCCCTGGCACCCACCAGTTTGCTTTCTGTTTTACACATTCGCTGGTTTTGACTTCGCGCATGATGGGCTCACACAGGATGTGGTCTTTTGTGGCTGGGCTTCTTTCACTTAGCACAACGACTTCAACCAATTATTTTCTTTAAATTTACAAAGTTGCTTTTATAAACTATAAATTCAATTCTCAAATGCCCGGATTCCTGGCAACTGAAACAGTGATGCAAACTGAAGGGCTCTGAGACTCTTCCTCCCTTGTTCAGGCTTTTCCTTCACCAAGACCATGCACAGAGCGGCAATTCCTTCACCAAGACCATGCACAGAGGGGCAATTCCTTTACCAAGACCATGCACAGAGCGGCAATTCCTTCACCAAGACCATGCACAGAGGGGCAATTCCTTTACCAAGACCATGCACAGAGCGGCAATTCCTTCACCAAGACCATGCACAGAGGGGCAATTCCTTTACCAAGACCATGCACAGAGCGGCAATTCCTTCACCAAGACCATGCACAGAGGGGCAATTGGAACTCCACAGGAATCTCCTCTTAATCATGACTAAGAGGTGGAAAATGTGAAGGACTCCCTGCCTGGACAGTAACCACTGACAAATGTCCAATTAAGCTAGCAAAGAAAAGAGACCTACCCCATTGGGCTCTCATGCTACAACCGCACAGCAACCAAGGGGCACATCTCTGTGGCTTTGACTTACGTATTATTTCCAGCCAGCCATCACTCAGATCGTTGTAATCAGAGTTGCCTCTCATGGCAATATGAGTTGCCTGTATTAACGAATCAAGCCTTTCAATGACATTCTCCCTGCAAGAAAGTAAGACATTAATCAGCCCACAGCAGGTCTTGTTCTGGAGTCCTTTCCCAAGAATGTCCGGTAGTATTTGCTGGTGCCCAGATAAAAATCTGCCAAGGAACTGGCATTAGAAACCAACTAGGCTGGGTGTGGTAGTACACACCTATAATCCAGCAGCTCAGAAGGCTGAGACAGGAGGATCACAAGTTCAAAGTACAAAGGCAGGGGCTGAAGAGATGGCTCAGCAGTAGAGCACTTGCCAGGCATGTGCAAGGACCAGGTCAAACCCCAGCACCACACACACAGCTAAGTGTTGGAGCAAAGAACAGATGAAAAACCAAATAAAATTGATTCTCTTTCTCTCTCTCTCACTGTCTACCTCTTAAAAAAAAATACTACGGGGGACTGGAGCAGTGGCTCAGCAGTAGAGCACTTGCCTGGCATGCACAAGGACCTGGGTTCAAACTCCATCACCACACACACAGCTAAGTGTTGGAAAAACAAGAAGCTGATGAAAAAATAAATAAAACTTTTTCTCTCTCCTCCCTCTTTAAAAAAACAAAACAAAACAAAAAACTTCAAAGCTAGTCTCAACACTTCAGCGAGACCCTGAGCAACTCAGTGAGATCCTGTCTCAAAATAAAAAATAAAAAGTGCTGGGACATGGCTCAGTAGTTAAGTGCCCTCAAGTTCAATTCGGGAATTAAAAAAAAAAAAAATTAGGTGTGACATAAAGTACTGTGTTAAATATGTAAGGTCTTGTCTGTGTGGGTGTGATTACAGAAACTAACACAGCATTATATAAAGAATGAAAACAAATGGTTGAAAGTCCTGTTTCTCTTTAATGGCCTCCCCAGGATGGACCTGTGCAGCAAAAGGAAGACATACAAATGCATTTTTTTTAAGAGGGGGAGAGAAAGGGGGTGGATACCAACTTTTTTATTTAGTTTTTCATGTGGCTTTTGTTGTGTATGTGGTGCCAGGGTTCAGACCCACGTCCTCACACATGCCAGGCAAGCACTGCAACCAGCCCCCAAAAGCAATTTCTCACTTGGGCTTAAAATGTTGATAACTTAATGTAGATCAGACATGGTTTGCAGACTCATTGAGTATCACAAAATTAGGGAGGTAGTGAGATCACTTATTAAGTTCCCAAGATAAATTCATGAGCCACAGTGAGTCACCACGGAAAGGAACCTAAATATCTAGCTAGAAATTTGAGTTATAAAATTAAGTGAACTGGAGCGGTGGCTCAGCAGTAGAGCGCTTGCCTGGTATACACAAGCACCTGGGTTCAAAACATACACAGCTAAGTATTGGAGAAACAAAAATCAGATGAAAAATAAAATTGACTCTGTCTTTTTCTCTCACTCTCTTAAAAAAAAAAACAGATTGGAACTTGGCATTCCTCCTTTCTAGTAGTACCACTGGGGGGACAGACCTCCCAAGTGGTGGTGCATGCTGATGGACCTGCCACCTGTGGTCAGGGGGGTCAGGGGCTGCTGCCAGGAAGCTGGGCCAGCTTTTCTTAACTTCCCAATGCTTCCTCCATCTTTTCCCTGCTCCCCAGAGAACCACACCACTCTGGGCATGCAAACAAAGCCACCATGAAATACCCACTTCCAATGCACCAGGATTTTTTGTTTTGGGGGTTTTGGGTTTTCTTCTTTTTTTTTTTTTTTTTGGTACTGGGGATTGAACCCAGGGCTGCAAGCCTGCTAAGCACATGCTCAACCACTGAGCTCTACCCCCAGCACCTCAAGAATTGTTTTATTGGGCTATAGCGGTGGCTCAATGGTTGGCGTGCTAGCCTGCCATGCACAAGGAGCCGGGTTTGAACCCCAGCACCACATACACAACTAAGTGTCTGAGAAACAAGGGCCAAATAAAAATAATAACATTGATTCTCTCTTTCACTCTCCCCACTTTAAAAAGAAAAAAAAAGAGTTGTTTTTATTTCCTTATTTATTTTACAGTACTGAGGATTGAACCCAAGGCCTCATGCATGGTAAGCAAGCACTCTAAAACTGAGCCACACACTCCCAACCAGGACAGTTATTTTTTAAAAAAGGAAAAAACAGGGGCTGGGGCAGTGGCTCAGTGGTTACAGTGCTTGCCTGGCATGAGTAAGGACGCAGGTTCAAACCCCAGCACCACGTACACAACTAAGCATTGGAACAACGAAATCCAGATGAAAAACTAAATAAAGGGGTTGGGGATTTAGCTCAGTGGCAGAGCGCTTGCCTAGCACACGCAAAGCCCTGAGTTTGGTCCTCAGCCCTGAAAAAAAAAAAAAAACTAAATAAAATTGATTCTCTCTCACTGTCCCTCTCTCCCTAAAAAAAAATAAAGGAAAACAAACAGGAAGCATTGACAAGGAGGTAGAAAAATTCAAATGCTCTCCAACTGCTGGTGGGGATGCCGAACCGTGCAGCCACTTTAGAAAAGAGTTCGGCAGCTCAGCGAGGTGCGGCACGCCTGTAATCCCAGTGGTTCAGGAGGCCTGCAAGTTCAAAGCCAGCCTCAGCAACTTAGCAAGACCCTAAGCAACTCAGAGAGTCCCTTTCTCAAATTAAAAATAATAAAAAGGGCTGGGGAGGGGCTGGAGCGACGGCTCGGCCATTACAGCACTTGCCTGGCGTGTACAAGTACACGGGTTTGAATCCCAGCACCATGTACACAACAAAGTGTTGGAGCAATGAAAGTTAGATGAAAAACAAGATAAAAATTGCTTCTCCCTCTCTCTCTCTCTTACTGTCCCTCTTTCTTAAAAAAAGAAAAAAAAAAAGGGCTGGAGATGTGGCTCAGTGGATAAGCGCCCCTGGGTTCAATCCCTGGTATTAAAAAAAAAAAGGAAAAGAGTTTGGCAGTTCCTCAGAAAGCTCAACAGAGGATCACCATACAACCCAGCACTGCCACCCTGGGCACAGTCTCAGAGAACTAAAAGCACGTTCAAAGAGCACCCTGTGCATGCGTGTGCACAGCAGCAGGATTCACAAGTGCCAACGTCCACAGACAGCTGAAGGCAACGCGGCCCACATGCCCAGTGGGATGTGACTCGGCTGTAAAGGGAATGAAGTTCTGATCCAAGCTACGTGGAGAACTCTGAAAACGTGCCCAGTGGGAAAAGCCAGGCAGTCACATACCGCATGAATCACTGAAATGAAAGGGACAGGAAGCAGAGCTCTCTTGCCCCGGCTGGGCAAGGAGGAAACCGGGGAGGGGCTGTTGGCAGGGCAGGTTTCCCTTCCTGGTCATGAAAATGCTTTGGAACCAGACGGAGGTGTTAACTGCCCAACCTCAAGAATGTGCTGAACGCCCACTGAACTATTCCCCTCCAATGGTTAATTATGCAAATTTTACCTCAATGTTTAAAAAAGAATGCTAGGCAAGGTGGTTCATACCTGTAACCCCAACTACTTGAGGGCCTGAGGCAGGAGGATCCTAAGTGCTAGCCTGGACAATGTATCAAGACCCTGTCTCAAAATGAAATGTTTTCTAAAAAGGGCCAGGTACGGCTCAGTGGTAGAGCACTTGCCTGGTATGCACAAAGCCTGGGGATCCATCCCCAACACCACACACACACACAGTGTGTATTCCTACCTATAAATGCATTTTCTAAATGCTACCCGCACAATTCAGTGGAAAGTTCTGTACACACCATGTAACAGGGCGAGTATTGTTTAAGTGTTGATTACACCAATGACACCTGTTCCTGGCTTTCTATAGCTCTCGCAGTATAAAGTTCAAACACCCTGAACAAACATCTACAGAGAGCAATTGTGGAAGCAGAGGCCTCCCCCTAGGAGAGGCCTGCTTTCCCGGCGGACTTGTGAATCAACCCGCACAAATGTGTAATTACGGACATGTGAATCGACCCGCGCAAGTGTGTAACTGCGGACGTGTGAATCGACCCGCGCAAGTGTGTAACTGCGGACGTGTGAATCGACCTGCGCAAGTGTGTAAGTGCGGATGTGTGAATCAATTCGTGCAAGTGTGTAACTGCGGACGTGTGAATCGACCCACGCAAGTGTGTAAGTGCGGACGTGTGAATCAACTCGTGCAAGTGGGTAATTATTTTTCGCCATCACTTGTACCCAAGTTTCAATTCACTCTAACTTTTCATACCTGTGTTGTTTAGTATTCATGTTGTGAATTAATTTTATTGAGCAAATCACTCAAAAAAAGGGAATATATTTGTCAGTAAAACTCACCTGAGCCGAGTACAGTTTTCATTAATTCCAACTTCCAAAAGGCACCCAGATAGTACATTTTCTCCAAATAAAATGGGTTTGAAAGTGGCCAGTGTACACAAACCCCTTCCAGCTACAAAAGAGAAAGAGTATCTTCTTACTGTCTGGGCTAAATAAAAGTAAAGATCTATTTCAAAGTTTTTCCTAAAAAACAGAGAGAAAACAGTTAAAGTAGAAATAAAGTTTCTCATTTTCGAAAAGTGAAACTTAATTATTTTAATGCCTTCAAAGGTGAACAAAGGAACCTTTCTGTATCAGAATTCCTGGACAGGGTCACCATTGCTTCTGAAAGCAAACTCGTGAGCCCGGGCGCCTCCACAGGACGCTCAGGAAAGCTGGCCTCTGCCCCGGTCAGCTCCATAGCTACACAGCGACAGCGACAGCAGCAGGAGTCTTGAGAGCCAAGGTCACGCTCACACCTTTCTCAAAATAACCAGCCAGCAGGTGCGGACAAAGTTTAAAAAAGAAAAAGAAAGCAAGACACAGAAACATGAGAACAGCCTCTTCCTCTTCCCCACCATGGAAAGCAACTTGATCTTCAAGTAATTGATTACTTGATCAGATTTAAAACATGAAAATGCGTCTAACTCTAGTTTCACAGGAGACTGATCACAACGGCCAAACCAGGTTACCTGACTGCCAAAGGTATAAGGTGGTGACGTTACCCATCCTGTCGGCGCGCATGGCTCGGAGAGGCCTGCCAGGTTGGTAACCTAGACAAACACAATGGGTAGGAATCAGCACCTCTCCTCCCAAGGTCACTCAGGTCCCCAGAGCTGTCCCAGCACGCACCACGCAAGAGGATCGCACGGTGGGAGAAAATACACAGGCAGAGCTCTCTTTAAAATGCCCTCGAGAGAAGGCGATTCACTTCACTGGGTTTTGGGGTTTTAACAGACACAGACATTCACTTTTTAAAACACATCATAGAAATAAAATCTGAGAAGTCGAAAGCACACATCACAGGCGACGTGACAACTGAGCAGGCCTCAGGGAACACATGCTGAGGGCGAGCTCTCCACCGCAGCAGCCCATCTGTGGCAAATCCCTTCAACCCTCAGTTCCTGTCACATCCATCTCCTACTAACCCAACTTCCATCTCTAACTTTTACTATGAAGATGTTCACACACACACACAAATTGACCAACTTTTTTTTTTTTTGGCAGTACCAGGGATGGAATCCGACCTCTCTACCACTGAGCTCCATTCCCAACATTTTTCTCCGTATTTTTTATTGGTGCTTTTAATTGTACATAGTGGTGGGATCTGTTGTTACGTAATCGTTCATGCACACAATATAACAATAGAATTTGGCCAACCTCATTCCCCATCCCCAACACTTTTTATTTTTTGAGACAGGGTCTCACTAAGTTGCCCAAGTTGGCCTTAAACTTGTGATCCTCCTCCCTCAGCCTCCCTAGTTGCTAGGATGACAGGCGTGTGCCACCACACCCAGCAGAACCACAAATTTAGTATTTAGTCACAAATATATCATAGATGTCATAAATAGAAAATTAATATCATAAATATAAGCATTTATTATTATTATTATTATTTGCAGGACCATTTGAAAATAAGCTCTGGGGGTTGGGGATTTAGCTCAGTGGCACAGCGCTTGCCTAGCATGCTCAAGGCCCCGAGTTTGGTCCTCAGCCCTGAAAAAAAAAAAGAAAAGAAAAGAAGCTCTGGACATCACTTCATTTCTAAACCCTCTTTCAGCCAGGTGTGGTGGCGCATGCCTGCAAGCCCAGAAGTTTGGGAGGCTGAGACAGCAGGACTAAAAGTTCAAAGACAGCCTCAGCCACTTAACAAGGCCTAAAGCAACTCAGCAAGATCCTGTCTCAAAATACAAAAATAAAAAGGGCTGGGGATGAGAATCAATAGTTAAGGGCCTCTGGGTTCAATCCCTGGTATCAAAAAATAACAAAACCCTCTATCACACATCTAAAATTAAGGCTATTCCCCTATATAACCACAACACAAATATTTCTTCTAAGAAATTAACTCTTCACGGTAAATTCATACCGGTTCATATCTATATTTCCTTACACATTCCATAAAATGTGTTTCAGAGCTTTTTCTGCAAATCAGTCCAATCAAGATCCATGCATGGCTTCCATTTCCGACTTCCTTTCTGGCACAGCGCTCTGGCTAATCTGGCCCCACCCATGTGTACTTCACACTCCCACGATAGCCTCCACCCAGGTTGTTTCTCTTCCCAAAATGCACAACATAACCTGATTTTTGTTTAATACCAGGGAGTGAACCCAGGGATACTTCACCACTGAGCTACATCCCCAGCTCTTTTTTTTTCTTACAATTTTTTAAACAAGATTTTCTTTTTCACTTAGTTTTACATATTGAAGGGGTCTGTCGTTCCGCTCCCATACATGCACGCATCCTATGTCCCCCTCCCTCCCCTGCCCCCTCTCCATCCCGCACCCCTAGTGTCGAGGTGGCCCCTGGTTTGATCGGCTGTCCATGTTTGACGGTTGTCTACACCCACTGTCCCTCACTGTTTCCTGCGTTGCACTCCAGCTCACACTCAGGAGAGGAAACATCCCGCCCTTGAGTCCCTGGGTTTGGCTGATTTCACTGAGCATGGTTTCCTCCATCTCCATCCATCTCCCTCAAAGGCCTGCTTTCATTTTTTTAAATAGCTGAGTAGAACTCCATGGTGTGTGCACCACAGTTTCTTGGTCCATTCGTGCCGCGCGGGGCATCGGGTTGGCTCCGTCACTCAGCTCTTGTGAACTGGGATGCTGTAAACTCTCATGTGCTGTGTCGCTGTCGTGTGCTGAACTTACATCTTCTGGGACTACGCCCAGGAGCGTGCCTGGCCCTTTTACCTTTTATTTTGGGTCAGGATCTCACCAAGTTGCTCAGACTGGCTTCAAACTTGCAATGCTCCTGCCTCAGCCTCTCTGGCTGGGATCACAGACATGTGCCGCAGTGCCTGGTTCACACTACCTGGCGCAATCTCCTCCACACGCCCCCAGGACGGAAGCCCACCCAGGACAGGGGCTCTGGTGTGCTCACTGCCTGCCCTCCAGCCTTCCACAGCTCCTAGCAAGGGACCGTGAGGCTGAATGAGCAGCTTTCCCTTCTGCTGCAGTGCCAGGCACCCTTAGCAGTCTGCACGTTTGCTAGTTTTTGCAGCTTCTTCATTACCTTTTCTCATAATTTGATGCTAATTCCAAGAAGGTAGGGCCCATGGCACACAGCCCTCCTAAAACCCTGTCCTGCCTCACAATACACACGCAAGCTGTTCCCCTGACTGCTCAGTGCTGACTCTTGACCAACGCGTCCTTTATTGGCAAGTTTTTTGATATTTTTCACATATTCTGACAGCATTTCTCAGAAATCCTATGAAAACTAAATTCCAGTAGATTTCTTTCTTTTTTTTTTTGAGAGAGAGAGAGGGACAGAGCTGGAGCAGTGGCTCAGGGGCTACAGTGCTTGCCTGGCATACATGAGGACCTGGGTCCAAACCCCAGCATCACATATACAACCAAGCATCAAAGAAACATAGGACAGATGAAAAAATAAATTAAAATGATTCTCTTTCTCTCATTCTCTCTGTTTAAAAAAAATTCAAAGAATAACAAAAGGAAGTGAATTTTATTTGAGACACAATGATGGCGTAACTAGTTAATATTTTCTAAACACCAATTATGGTTTAAGCAAAGATCTGTCCAACAGAAATATGACTCAAACCACATGTATGATTTTTTAAATTCCAACATTTTATAATTCCTTACAAATTAAAACAATTTTCCAGCAGGGCTTGGTGGCACGTGCCTATAATCTCAGCAACTCAGGAGGCTGAGGGAGGAAGAACACAAATTTGAGGCCAGCCTCAGCAACTTAGTGAGACCCTGTCTCAAAATAAAAGGGCTGATCATGCTGAGTAAAATCAGCTTAACCCAGAGATCTAAGGGTCGATTGTCTCCACTCATCTGTGGAGGTGGGGACTAGACCTTGGACAATGAGAAAGTTGGTCTAGTAGCATGAGTTAAATCCAGATAAGATGTAATGCTTTACAATCTAATACTTTTTTTAGAGTTATAGTGGGAAGGGGAAGGGAGGGATAAGGGAGGGTAATT
>PVKS010018441.1:0-40105 GCA_004027875.1 Aplodontia rufa
CTCTTCTTCTTCTTCTTCTTCTTCTTCTTCTTCTTCTTCTTCTTCTTCTTCTTTCTTTGCTTAAAGAAAGAATCTTGTAGAAGTCTTGTCTGGTTTCTGCAGATGAATGTCCAGCCCACACTTCTCCCAGGCCTATAAATAACAACAAAGTATTATCCAACAGTTCATGAATTGAGGTAACATGTCCATAATTTAAAAGTAAATAATATTGTTAATATAAGTGCTGATTGAGATTTAAGGAGCATTGAGATTCACACAGTGGAAAAAGGAGCTTCCCCCACCACTAGCCAACACCCTGCCACTCGCCAGAGATCTTCCTTCCGGACCTAATGCGAAGCAGGACTAATGGTGCGGGCAAAGGTCTCAAGTGGGCAGGGTGAGGCTGAGCATGTGCCCACATGGTGTGGAGTTGACTCCATCCAGAACAGAGACAGTCCATCTCTGTGCAACAGCGATCTGATAACGCCCCAGGGAAAGGACACCCCCCGCTCAGGGTTGTCTCCATTTTCACCTTCATGACCCACCGCACGTCTGTTTGTGCTGTTGCTCTCACTGTATCTTTTACCGTTCCACGGCAAGCTCCGAGGGGCCAGCAGTGTGCCTCCCCTGGGCGATGCTGTGCCCTTGCTTAGAAGCTTTGCCACATGCTCCATGCAGATTCACCAAAAGCCTGGACCATCAAATGAAGGGACAGATGGCAGCAGTTGACCCGGGGCTCTCTGCTGCCCATCCTCAGCCCCCAGGCTCATTCTATGCATTCCAGAGCCCTTTACAGCATAGCAGTGAAACCTGGCATGAAACCCATTGCCGTCCCTCCTTCAAGAGGTCGCTCTGCTGTCTTGTAGCCTAAGAATCTTAGAGGGTGCTATCCGTACCCTGTGGACAAAGCAATTCCCTTCCCAGAAGTTGTCCACCTTGAATTTTCAGATGTGTTAAAACTTTTTAGGACCAATGCTGAATTATTTTAAAAAAGACAATTGCTCCTCTTGCACTGGAATCCTAGCAAAATGCTCCCTGTGGAACTGGGGAGGCAAAAATCCTCGAATTTCAAGTACCTCATCTTCAAAATAAAAAAATAATAATAACACCTTACAGAATATTAAATAGCATTTGGAAAATATGGTCAAAGTGGTGATTTCTGTGTGTTTAATATTATTGCTTTGGATTTATTTTCATAATAATACATGATCTTTCCAAATCAATATCAATCACACAAGACTTTTCTCTGTGTTTTTCCCCCTATTTTTCTTTTCTGTGATTTCAGTAAGAACTTTAACTATTTGAAGCCATGGAGCAGAAGAGTAGACGGTGAAAGTTTTGACCATAATCCAGAGTCAAAGATGCACCGTAAGAAACACAGTTGTGTCTAGTGTCCGTGCTCACACATGCACACAATCAAACAACTATTCTTTTTGAAGTGCAACGAGGTTCAGTAATTTCTTCTCCTTTCTGTCCTCTTCCATTTTGTGCCACCCTGTTCCACATCATTTCTAAATTTATAATTTAAATGTCCATTTATCAAAATGTTCATTTATTCTATCCCAGCAAGTGTTGACCTGAAGGAGAAACATGGAGAAATCACCCACAAGGAGGTCACAACAGAAGGTCAGGTTTCTCTTATACAATAAATACACAGGGACCAGAACAGAGGTTGTTTGAACAAGAGCTGCTGCTCTACAGGAAGGCGTGGAGGAGACTGAGCTGCACACTGCTAATTGAAGGAAGCTTCCATACTGTATGGAGCCAACCCCGTGCTGCTCTGGAAGGCGTGTGCAGAGGTGACCAGTAGCCACAGGCTGTCAGGTGGGAGGACGGGTGGAGCTCCGTGGACGTTGAGGGCTGGAACAACGCTGCATTACCGTGGGGACAGCACCTGGGACAGCTGCTCAACCCCCCATGCCTGCAGCACAGGAGTGAACCCCGGTGTGAAATGGGGGCCAGGCGACCACAACGCACTCATATTGACTCTTCGATTGCGGCAAATGCACCATGCTAACGCAAGACGTTGAGGACAGGCGGAGTGTATGAGGCAGGGGGAGGGCCCCGTGGGGACTGTCTGTGTTTATGCACAACTTTCTGTAAACCATGAAATGGTCCTAACATCAGTGCTTATTAAAATATGTGGACCCAACAGGAGACGAATAGTGGCACTCCTACGGCAGCCAAGGAGGCGCTCCTGATGGGGCGGGAAGCCCCAACTCCACTGGCGGTGGCCTTTCAGAGTTTCTCTCCCATCCCAGCTGCGCTGAGAGGCTGACGGCTTTATCTTGACAAGAATGTCATCCTAGACAGGTTTTTATGTGACATTTCTCAACTGAACAGAGAGATGAAAATTCATTAATGGCTTCAAAATCTTCCCCCAGGTTTCCGGGCATCTGTGTATTTCCTTTTGATCTTTCTCTGTGTGCCTCGATGACTTGTTTAGAAGAGACGGAGGGGAATTAGTCCAGGCAGACTCACCCTCATCCTCTGAGCTCTGCTAACTCGCTGTCTTGCTCGCCAATTTAGATTGCTAAGTCTCACTGCGTCTCTCCACACGGTGGCTTCTTAGGAGACAGAAGGATCAACAGGAGTGTGCAGGCAAGGGTCGCGTGTTCTGGTGAGAGGTGAGTGTCAGGGTGAAAGGGAGAGCATGCAATCTGTGAAAGGACCAGATGGAAGGGAGACGTCACAGAAGAAGAGGCTCAGCAGAATCTTCTGCAGAGAACAACAGCAGCAGATTGAGGCTAATGCAAGAAGTTGGGGAGAATTTTACGAAGCACATGAAGTTTGTCATGGTGCCAGAATTAAGTAGAAAAAGTGGCCTTGGAAAGGACAGAAACCAAATACCAGCCCTAGGGATGTAAAACGCAGAGCAGACGTGGTGGATGAGCCCCACCCACCTGTTTGTCAGACTCTCCAACCCAAAGTGCACCTTCCTGATTGATTAGTTCCCCTGTCCTTCCATGGGAAGGGGACGCACAGGCAGTCCTGCCAGGTTCATTCCACAGAGGCAGTCACGTTGCCCGCAGCAGAAGCAGCAGGAGGGGAAAGATGCTAGGCCATAAGTCCCAGGCAAATGAAGACAGCCACTCACTCAGAGGGACAGGAACCTGGACAGATGGAGTGATGTATTCAAAAGTGTAGGTGTAACTAACTAACCAGCAGGTTGTTGGAAAATGCAACTTGGCCGGTGTGAATAGACTCAGAAGGACAGTTGCTTCCATCATCTGCAGTAGGTGCTTTCTAGAAGGCACCATGAACATTGACTTCGCAAACGCCCCCACAGGAAGTAGAGGACCATGTTCCTGTGGATTTCCAGTTACATGTTTTCAACATGTCAGTACTTACACTTATTTTACATGGGTTTCTGTTCACAGTCATCTTGTTGAATGTATGCGGCTTAGCGACCACTGAGCTCGAGCCACCAGCATGCGCTCCCATGGCTGATCAGTGTCGCAGCCTTACAGGGCACCTGCCTTTGTTTACACAGGCATGGCACAGTCTTCTGCTCGTAGGGACACTAGACAGCACCCCAGTGCTCTTCGTGGGGGCTCTCCAACAGCAAAATCAACAATAGAAAGCCCAAAACCCAGATATGCACACCACTCCACAGATCTGGGCAATTCCAGTTTTTTGCCAATCTGCCTGCTGAAAGTGGATGTTCTGGTTACAGATGAGTTTTAGTGGGCATCAGGTTTCCAGTGGGAGATCCACCAGTAATGGTGATCTACTGCACACGGTGCTGGCTAAGGCTGTGCTGTGGGGAAGGAGGTGCCGGAGGCAGGGGCTGGGGACAGGACGAGGGCCAGAGATAAATGGAGACCCTGGGGCAGGTGCAGCCCACGAGTTCCGGCAGACACTGCACCCTCAGCAGAGGCAGCTGGGAAGGGTGAGATGCAGAGTTGGAGGCGGACACGGGCAGAGGTATCACACACACCACAGCATTCATTTCCTCTGGTTTATGTTTTATATTTGAATGATTTTTCTCTCACTTTATTACTCTCCCTCCTTCCTCCACCTTCCCCTTTAGTGTCCTATAAAAGGCCATAAAGTTATCATTTGGACTACTTAAAAGATGCTTTTGCAGTATCAGCACTGGCCAGTGAATTTGATTTACATGCCATGGCCAGAACTCTTTCTTTCCCCTGAAAGTATGCACAATTCGCACTAGTAATGGGAGAGCAATTGAATGAAATTGTGAGAGCCCCGTATCTGCTGTGAGTCTGAGTTGGGTGTGAGTTCAAACTCTGCCACTCACCAGCTTGTGACTGGGGCTCATCACTTCCCACCTCCTGCTTCAGTGTCCAGTGCATGAGGGGACAATAACGACCATCTGGCGTGGGGGTGGTGAGGATGAAATAGAAGTGAAAGGCTGTGCATGGGCTGTCCTTTCCCAGGATGGAGAGGGCTTGGAGATGTGAACCAGCGGAGGGCTGCCTTCTGAGGGTCTGCAGAGTCAAGTGCCTTGAGAAATGTGGCCATGAAAATAATGCACGAGGTCTGCAGGACCTTGAAGCAGCTCTGGAAAAGAAAGTGTCCAGGGAACTGGAGAATGAGGTAGAGCAGAAAGAATGGGGAAGAGCAGTGGACAGGCAAAACAGGAAGCTCACAGCCCCAGGACCAAGGGCCATGCTCACCCCCAGACACTGTGATCGGGCTGGCACCAGGCCAGTGTAAAGTCCCACCCTCCTGCAGACGGGGAACAAGGCTCAGGAGTGCCTCACACCACCGTCAGATGTCACCTCCCCATGCCACTGCCATGGCCTCATGGTTCCCAGTGTTAACCTTGGAGCACTTCAGCATCCAGGACGCAGTGGCCCGGCGCTGCTGGTGAAGAATGCCCATGTTACGGTTATGAAAGGCGTCCTCCTAAAGCTGGTGAGTGACAATGTGACAGCTCAGGTGACATGAGTGGTTCATGACAGCTGTCACGCCATTAGTGATTAAGCCCTTGATAGGGGTTAGCGGTAACTGCAGGCAGGCAGGGTGTGGCTGGAGGAGGTGGTTGTGGGGGGCATGCCTTGGGGTGTAGATTCTACATCTGGCTTGGAGTCTCAGCTCCCTCGAGCCAGGCCTTCTGCCATGGCGCTCAGCCTGCAAAACCTGCAAAACCATGGTTCTAAAACAAACTCTCCCTCCTGAAATTGCTTTCGTCAGGGTCTTGGGTCACAGCAACAATAAAGCTGACTAACACAACCCATCCACAGGTGAGCCACTGCTGTAAGTCCAGTTGATTCCATAAACATTCTGTGTAACAAAATATCAGAAATCATGGGGCTGGAGCGGTGGCTCAGCGGTTACGGCACTTGCCTGGCATGCGCAAGTACGTGAGTTCAAGCCCCAGCACCACAGTCTCGGAGCAACAAGGCCGTGTGAAAAACTAGATACAATTGATTCTCTTGCTTCCCCCACTGTCCCTCTCTCTTCCCCCACCGTCCCTCTCTCTTAAAAAAAAATCAGAAACCAACTGAGCATATCCAAATAAAGGAACTCTGGAACAAATTATGGCACAAACAGAGATGCAAGAATTTTCTAGTATCAAAAGTACACATAAGAGACACAGCTACACCAATGTTTATAGCAGTTCAATTTACAATAGCTAAACTATGGAACCAACCCAGATGCCCCTCACTGGACGAGCGGATTCAAAAACTATGGTACATATACATAATGGAGTTCTACTCTGCTATTAGAAGGAATCCATGGCATTTGCAGCCAAATGAATGGAGACGGAAAAAATTATGCCAAGTGAAATATCCCAAACTCAGAGACTCAAGGGCTGAATGTTTCCTCTCATATGTAGAAGCTAGAATACAATCTAAGACAGGATGAAAGTTAGCTAAGCTCAATAATAACCTCAACATAAGCAGGGGGAACCATAACTATGGAGGTGGGCGGGAGAAGGGAGGGGAGGGAGGTATTAGGGAAGCTATCAACGCAACTGGGAGCTCTCAACTCCCTTGAGAAGCCAATTGTACACAGGCAGGCAGAGAAACTCAGAAATTTAAAAAATCAATATGCATCTATGCGCTTATTTCTATCTATAACGTGGGGGTAAAGCAGAGGAGACATGAGAGTGCAGAGTGGACGAATGGGGAGACCCCTGGACTAGGATCGGCCTAATTTAGTTTGTCAATATCCAAATACATATGAATATGTAACAACGATCCCCTCCAATATGTAAGATTCATATAGTATATCCTTTTATTTTACAGACAAAAGTAAATGGGGTTTGGATGAGTTAGTGATAAAACTGTAGGTTCCAGGGGAAATCAGAGGATAACTGAAATTTTCCTTATTGTCCCTGAAAACACACAATCTCAGACTTGTTCCAAATTTTGTTTTAATCATTATCAAAATTGCACTTGGATTTCTGAGGAGGATAATAGAAACTTTGACTCCACACAATTTCATTCACTTAGAAATTTTCAAATCATATTCAATTGAAATCAATCAAAAAATGTAGCCCTCATCCCTTCGGACCATACGTTACAAACTCACACTTATCCCGCTGTGTGTGGTGTTTGGTTGAGTGTAAGGCCACTCAACCATTTTCTAGCACACAGATTTCTGGAGATACAAACCCAACTCCCATCTAAATGGATTTTATTAAAATGGTGGAAACATGGGCCCGGTGCAGGTGAGCACACATCCTGGCAGACAGGTGTCCCAGTTGGCCGTGGTCCTCACCTGGCCTTCCTCACTCTTTCTCCCATCTGACACTGGGGACAGGTGGTTGGTTTTGGCAGCCCCTTGCTTTTTAACAGCTTATTTCTTTGGAAAATGCTGCTTAAGACAACAGAGGGGCCAGAGATAATTTATTAGTGGAAATGAGCAACATGACTGGAATTTGGTAGAAGAGTCAGAAATCAGATGCTTCTGAATGCAACTGGGTTAAAGTGAATTCACGGACAGAGTCCTTCCTGAACCATTTCCACTAAAGACGTGAGATTTGTTTGCTTCTTTCAACACTTCCATATTTTGCTGTTTTTTCACTTGGTAGGGCAATTTAAATTTATTGATGATAAGGATCTCTGCCATCCAGGTATTGAGCTCAATGCAAGTTTTACACCTGCAGTCTTACGTCTCCTGCCCTCACGGTTCTTCACACCCAGGTCCCGTTGTTGGTCTACACACCCAAGCACCTTTCTCGTAATGGAGCTGCTGCTAACCCCCGCAATCGTCTCTCACAGAAACCAAGAAGTTAACAACCGAAGGGAACAAAAATAGGACACACAGTGCATCGGGATGCAGTGCTGAAGTCTGACAGACGCAACACAAAGCCCCCCCCCTTTTATTCATTAACATAGTCTTACATACCGGAGGGAATTGTTGTTACACATTCATGAACCACAGTACCACAAACACAATGAAGTGTCCGAGCAACAAAAGCAACAAATCCTCTTTTAAATGCACCAATTTGATCAGTCCATGCGGATGACTTTCCATGACGACGCCTCACTAGGGCAAAAAAGTCTTTTCAGAACCTCTCCTGAACATGGACTAATGAACCGGCTGTTAAGAGGCTCCCCGATTCCATACTCAGGGCAAAAGCTGAATCCCCAGGGTGTGCTCAGGCCCGACAAGGACCTTCAAAGTTCTGAACGCTACACACAATTGCTGTAGAATTGAAACTCTAAAAAATCAAGCCCCAAATATCGTTAGCAGTCATCAACTGAAGAAGAAAAATATCTTTTTTAGAGAGAGAGAGAGAGAAAAAAATCAGTTTTATTGAGTTTTTCAGGTGATTTTCATTGCTCCAACACTTAGTTGTGTATGTGGTGCTGGGGTTTGAACTTGGGTCCTTGTGTAAGCCAGGCAAGCACCGTAACCAATGAGCCACTGCTCCAGTCCAAAGAAAAATATCTTGGAAACAAAATGTGACCAGAAGAATTGCATTGGAACTGAAAAGCCTTTGAATGATCCATTGCTGTCTGCACCTTGTCCGTACCATCACAGGGCTTTTGTTTTTTTTTTTGTTTGTTTGTTTTTGTTTTTTTTTTTTTCATTTTGGTGCTAGGGATCAAACCCAGGGACCCCACAGGCGGGACAAACACTCTGCCACTGACCTATGCCTTTGGCCCTCTCCCACAAATATTTAATATCCCTAAAAGGACTATTCTTAATACACTATTCTTAATACACACCTACACCTAATGTGAATAATTCTGCATTATCAACTCTCCAGCAAGCGTTCAAATCCTTCCAATTATCGCAGGCTGTGCAGAACCACAGAT
Source organism: Aplodontia rufa (assembly GCA_004027875.1). Lineage (NCBI taxonomy): Eukaryota > Metazoa > Chordata > Mammalia > Rodentia > Aplodontiidae > Aplodontia > Aplodontia rufa. The sequence goes on from PVKS010018441.1 coordinate 8,220, forward strand.
CGATCACGGGCAGATGCAAGCTCCTCACACAGGACACGTCAACCTTTCGCTCCGCTTTGCATCCACTGTGCCCAGAAAATCCCATTACTGGGACACTGCTGCCTGATGTCCCACAGCTGCTGCTTCTGACAGAGCTTGTTTTGTTACAGGACACAAGCTACGTAACTCAATCATCCAAATAAAGCCAGGATTAGCTTAGTTTAAAAGCTGAATTTGTTATCAGCTTGGTGGAAAATACAGGCATTTGACTGGAAGAAATGAAATCAGCTTTTCACAGAATGAGAGTGGACAGGAATGGTAACAAACCTGAAGACCACAGCCTGGGAAAGAACAATGTAATGCAGTGTCTTCTCAATTCACAGAATTATCTCGGTAATGCTGGCCTTAACTTCTTCTGATGAGCCTAGATACTAATAGAAAAAAATAGTTTCCTATACAATGGAAAATGGCTCACACCTATAGTAGAAAAATTCCACCTCTGTTCTGCTGTGGCTGTCCCCGTGAGCAGGATGTGCCTATAGCAAGTTCTTGACAGAAAAAAAAAGTCAGAAACAAGTCTTTTGGTTGATTTGTCCAGGAAGCCCCCAGGGACCTGGGGGAACATCCATGCAACCCTGCGCCCATCTGGAGATGGTTCCTGGAGGAGAAATGGAAGAGGATTTATACATCCTCAGTGTCTGAGCACATGCCCTGGCTGCTTGGGAAGTAAATTCTTTTAAAGGCTGACTTCTCTATAAACAGCAGTTTGGCAGTGACCAATGCTAGGACATCACTGTGTTCAAGCATTCAAGCCTGACGTCCCCTCCTGATCCAGTGGGCACCAATTCCATTTGGGACCTTTGACCCTGTGGATCTCCCGCCTGACCTCTCTGCCAGCAGTTGGGCTCTTTATTTATCCTACTTCCTAAGAAAATCTTCTCATTTGTCACCTGCCAGCTCCCTTGGCCTGTGCCATAATGCAATGACCTGACCATTCCCGTCTAGGGTCTCTCCACCAGAGGCCTGCTTTCCACCCCAGCATTTAGCATAGCCTGAACTAGCGTGTCCTCTTGTGTCATTCATAGAATCCTTGCCAGTAGGAGGGCCAGTAGTGGTCACATTCACCACCACGTCCCCAGGGACTGGACTGAGGCCAGCCTCATCCCGCACATCATGATGAATGAACGAACTGCCTCAGGTTGGAACTCAGGGCCAGATGTTTAAGTCAGCTGGTTCATTGCTGTGACCCAAGGACCTGACAAGAACAATTGTAGGAGGAAAAGTTTATTTGGGGACTCACGGTTTCAGAGGTCTTAGTCTGTGCAAGGCCAGCTGCATTCCTGGGGGATCAAAGTGAGGCTGAACATCATGGTAATGCATGGCTCCAAGGAGCAGAAAGAAAAACTCCACACCAGATGCAAACATCTATACCCCAAGGGCAGCCTCCAATGACCACCTCCTCCAGCCACACCCGACCTGCCTTCAGGTACCAGTTAATCCTCATAAGGGGACGAACTCCCTGAATGGGTTAAGGCTCTTGTAACCCAGTCATCGCACCTCAGCCTTCCTGCATTGTCACTCACGAGCTTTGGGCGACACCTTTCTTCCACACCATTATACCACCCTACCTCATAGTGAATTCCGCTCTTGCTTGGCCAGCATCACAAGGCAGCTCCTTAAAGGACTGGATTCCTTCAGACGGGGTTACGGGCCAAAAATAGGAACGATTTTACTCCTGTTTTGTAAGGAAAGGCACTTAACACACAGACGGGGCTTTAGAAATAAGACAGAGGGAGCTTGCAACCCAGTTGGTGGGTGTCAAGGTGACACACTGAACGAGCTCTGTGAAGCTAATGCAGACCAAGTCTCCTTCTGGCCTTCAAAGCCATGTCAGCCACGCGTGCGTGCTCTGCTTTCTCCGTGCGAAGGCACAGTCGAGAACGTCGCGGTCCATCTGAAAAGCACAGCGGTGAGTTTCCATTTTCACGTCTGGTCTGCGAGCCCCACTCTAATTCAGCGGTGCCTGCAGGGAATGTCTTAGGTCTTCCGGCACCCCACCTTCCTGTGTGCGTGCCCCAGGTTGTTCGCGCCTGCTGTGTCACTCAGAGTGACTTGGATGGTTCTTGTCAAACAAGGATTGTGCTGACATTGAGTGTTGTTCCCTACTCAGGATATGGAGAAGTACGATGGGTGAAAATGAGCTATAAGAAGAGATGCAGTCTCACTCTACGTGGGTCATTTCCTTGGGTGGAATATGGTTCTCATCCCATTCAAGTGGATGATATCACTGTGACCTCTGAAGTCCTGGATGTGACAAGGACCAGCAAACTCTGCTTCCTTCACAGGATGTCCTAGGGGTCAGCAGCATATGGGACCTTTCTCAAAGACTTGGCTGGGTGACAGGAGCAGGGACGTTGCGAGACTCCACAGGCCGTTAGACACATTGCAGTGGGTCATGGGTACTAGGAACCCCCTCTGCTCCTGCCCCCATCCTTTTTAGCTCACCAAAAGCTGTGCCAATGAGGCTCTGTGATCCATTCATATCCTCTGGCTCCTGCGAGGGACACTCTTGGAGATCAGTCACTGGCGTCCACACCGGAAGTCCTGAGAAGGCAGAAGACTGGCTGTAAATGACATACCAGGGGGTCTGCACTGAGGTCTGCACCCCACTTCCCTAGCTGATGTCATGGATGAGAGGTGATGGTCTCTTCTCCCACCAGGTGTATCCCGTGTAGAATGCACCCTGGGTACCACAGCGTGTGCACACAGCTTTTAGCTGTTGGGCTATGAATGACCTTGGACCATCAAGTAGAGGGACTCAAGGAAACCAAGATGTCTCTGCTATTTATGAAGATCGGTGCTTTCTCTGAAGTAAGAACCTAGTGGGTTTTATTCTGTATTCACATAGCGTCCTAGTCCCTTTGGGCAGATGGGCTGCTGTGGAGCAGATCCGACTCTGAGACATCAGTCCCGAGGGGCTGCTATCTCTCTCCAGCCCGGCTTCCCAGCAGGGCTCTGCAGAAACAGTCAGGGTGTGGCTCATGCTGTGGCGGCACCACACGATGCACACTGTAACCCAGCGGTGCCTGAGTGTGCTGCAGTTGGACCTGATCCCGATTTAAAGGCTGTTGCACTCGACTCCTCCCAGCCTCCTGCCAGCGTGCCTGCTGTATAGCAGCGGGGTCTGGCTCTCTGCTCTGAGTCTGCTGGCTGCAACATCATCACCCTTCTAGGCCATCGTTAAGTCAGGTGCCTTTCTAGCCCTAGCAAGAGGAAGGCAGAAACTGTGTCCACCTACTGTGTACCCATAATTTAAATGAAGGTATGTCCAAGTAGAGACGTTCTAGATGATGCTCTACTGACCTAAATGGGTGTGGAAGGAGGAGGGAGGGTGAGCGTGGGCAGAGGGGTGGTGCTTACACAGTACCCACAGTACCGGCTTTGCAAGGAAGAGGAGCTGACAAGTTCCACGTGTCCTGTCTGTGGTGTGTCTTCCCAAACAAGCCACGAGTTCTCCAAACGGCAGCAGGCACCGTTCTCTTGTTTCCTCAGAAACTGACACCCTTTCCTGGACTTGGGAACACCACACATGCCACAGGGCTCATGCTGAGTCCGCCCGCACAGCTCCGGCAGCAGGTGCAGGTCCCTGGCTCCCAGAGCCCTCTGCATTCCCAGGCGTGCGCTCTGTTCTCCCACGTGCTTGCCCGTCACCTGGTGTTCGTTCTTTAGCTTCATGCCCGGGCCCTGGAAAGCTGTGCTGGCTTTCTAACGGGCACTGTGGGGTTTGTTCACGGTCTGAGGGTTGAGAACTCTGGGGAGTCAGGCGCACTCACACATATCCATAGGTGCCTGATTTTAAAAACACTCTTGGAATTTTTATTTATTATTTACTTACTTTCTTATCCATGCATTTATTACTTTCTTTTCATTGTATTTATTTATTTATTGAGGCACTGTGGATTGAGTGCAATGCAGGGCTGCTTTACCGTGGAGTCAATCCCTCGCTGTTTTATTCTGAGCCAGAGTCTCACTGAGTTGCTGGGACTGGTCTTGGACTTGGGAGGCTCCTGCCTCAGCCTCCCCAGGTGCTGGGATTACAGGCTTGCAGCACTCTGCCCAGTTCTTTGCAGTTTTGAAGGGGTGGCATCCCCACCATGATCCCTTCCTTCAACATTCCGTCTGAAATCACTTCCACATAGGAAAGACGGCATAACATCATTTTAAGAATTGATTGGAAGAGAAGAATGAAAGCCCAGAAATCACAGACCCAGGAGCCAAGCATAGAATTAATTGTGTGTGCCATATTCCTTACCACGGTGGCCCATGGGGTCAAAGCCCCTCCTCAAGCCCTTCAGCCACCGAGTGAGGAACATACTTTGGTCTCCAAATTTGCTTTCTGCTTCCCCAACATTTATAATCCTGTTTCCACCAGTGGAGATGAATAATTCCTCCACCTATTTAATGTGGATGCGGAGGAATGGTGATCACACGTATTGATTTTCCTTCCTTCTTGTTGCAATAGACTTGAGGAAAGATGATCTCATTTGCCCTGCACCCTGCTGCACTGGAGATGAAGTAAATAGTATTAATCTCCAAGGGAAAGAGGCAGCAGGCAGTCACTCCAACATCAGCCAGGGCTTCCAGCCACCCAGTCACAGCAGCACGGAACAGAGATGGCGCAAAGAACCACCTTTTGCACTTGATGAAAATTGGGAGAATGTAGAGCAGAAATTCCGAGTAACTGGACTTGTTTCATTACTACTGGCCAAGAAAAACGAGCTCTGTATTTTCAGTTAAAACACCTGCGGTAATCAGCTTAAAAGGAGGAAAGATGTATTTGGGTTCAGGGTTTCAGAGGTTTCAATCTATGGTCTCTTGGCCCTGTTGCTTCTGGGTCTAAGGTGACCCAGGACATTGTGGCAGAAGTAGATGGTGGAAGAATGCTGCTCACCTCATAGTGGTCAGGAGGAAACGAAAGCGGGAGAAAGGGGCTGGAATCCCAGTGCCCTTTCAAGAGACCCAGCCACTAGGAAGCCAGCAGGTTCAGGAAAGGCACAGCCCAGGGAGTTAGAATCAGGATTGCTATGAGAGACACCATTGCACCCAGTGGAGCTGGGGAGAGGGAGAGACCCGGCCAGCTGGACTCAATAGCTAGCACCCCTGTTTTCCCACATGCCTGCTCCTATACCCCTTCCCACCCAGGGGACCCCATCCTATGACCTCAGGCAGAATGAGCACTTCCTGGTCCCCTGGTCTGGTCTGAGCTTGGAGGATGCTGCTGTGGGGCGGAGAGGCCAGAGCAGGAAAGTTGGGGAGCCTGCAGATGTGAGCCACCACAGCTGGGTTCAGACCCTTAAGTGGGTACCATCTCAAGTCCCCATGCCTTGCCACTGTTCTAATATGCACACTTGTTGGGACACATTTCCTTCAAAAGGTGGTTTTAGCTACCTGTTGGTAGGAAGCACTGTCGTGATTATAGGATTCAGAGTAGTTCTGAATCTGCAGTGCACATCTGTGCTCTGCTTTGAAGATCATCACTTTAACTGTGTCTGCCTGGAACCTTCGTAGAGGCCATCTCCTTCGTGATTCTGGTTTTGTGTCACAGTGAGCAGCAAGCATTCCATGAGTCCAGTGTCTTGGGGCATGTGAGATTGAATTGAAGGTCCTGCGAATAATCAGTTCAAGTAAATGGTCCACATGTGGCCATTTTTGGCAGCTATTACTAAACATTCCATTCAGATCAAACCTGTGATCCTGCCCTTCAAAATTCCTAAATTCCTGGAGATTTGTGTCAAAGAGTTCAAGAGGGCAGTGTGTTGAATCCTCCCACTGCGACCGTGTCTTTCGACACTTCCTCCCTCGTGGAGTCTTCAGCTTTGCATCTTGATGTGCTACTAAGGCTCGGTTTCCCTTCACCCTGGATTGAGAACCATTATGTAATATCACCTTCACCCTTGACCTGCTTCTGCTGTCAAGCCCTGCATTCATATAAAATCCAGCCCCTGTTTCCTGGTGGGGTGTGACCCCTGCACCGTCACTTCCATGCCATCTGCCTCCTCCCATTTAAGTTCCCTCTGTCTTCGCATCGTAGAGTCTGGGTGTACACTTTTGTCCAGTTGAGCAAAACTCGGATTTTCCTGCAGGTCAGTCGCTCAGCGATTTTTCTTCATGTTGGTCAGTGACGCCCTTGGGTTTCACCTTGCTTTCTCTATTTATTGCGTCCTAACAAACATAATTCCTACCGCAATAGCCTGAGCGGCGATGACCCAATAGCGCTTGAATAGCAGTGCCCCATACTTGTCCAAGGGACTTGGGAGGGCCAAGGGACTGAGGCAGCTGCAGAAGGCACCTGCTGAGGCTCCCTCCAGAGCTTCCCTGTAGGGACCCGCTGTGGCCAACATCAAAGCAGAAATCACCTTCAGGTGCCAGATTTCTCTTACACAACATTTGAACTCCAGCAAACAGAAATAACAGCAGCAACAACCACACACGCGTGCGCGCACACATGCACACACGCGCACACACGCATGCACGCACACACGCGCACACGCGCTCTCGCTTAACTGGCACTCCTAAAGTACATAGCCCTGCTTTATCTTCAACCTGAATGAACTCAGAGTGGCTCTGGATGCTTTATGGTGTTGGTCACACCATGAGGTCCCTCCTGGAATAACCCAAAGGTGGTAAATTTGAATGAACTTGCAGTCGCAACTGGGGTCCACTGCAGGTCTGAGCCCTGTGGGGCCACCTGGAAAGCCTCACGGAGGGGCCCAGCCCCTCTGCGTCTTCCTAAGTGCCAGACCGCAACTGCCACCGCAGTAGCTTTAAAGCGGATTGCACAGAGAAGGTGAGGAGTCAGATCACGAGACGTGAACTTTAAGAAAGCTGGGTTTCCGATGCAGATTTGGCAATGTCAGGAACCACTTTTGGTTACCACAACTGGGAAAGATGTTACTGGAATCTGGTGAGTACAGACCTGTGAGGCCGTTACCCATGTCACAGCAGATGACTGCGGATAGTCTCCTATGGCAGGGACTCGCCCTGATGCAAAAGTGTCAATCATGTCAGGGGACAGAAATCTTGATCATGCATTTAGCATTAATTCCTTTAGAAATACTACGCACACAAAAGTAGTCTGAGCTATTCTCAGAACCAAGGTGTCAGCTGTGACAGGGCGAAGTCCCCACCCTGAGATTACATCCTAACATGACCTCAGCAAGATAATTAATCTCTCTAACCAAAGCCCTATCTGCAATAGAGGCACACATGATAATATCTAAATTGCACGAGTTCAATAAGGATTAAAGTTTGTAGACAAGTTCTCTTCCTTATCTCTCCTTGAATCTTATCCCTCTACACCCGTTTCAAATTGTTTGCAACATCTTATCTAAGGGACACCTTCAGTTTGGGATAGCTTTAATCCTCAGTAAGCTTTTGATTGTGTTCAGTGAAAAACATACATCTGATTTCTAATCTCATCTTAGTCCACTCCTTGTTCTTTGCTTTTCCACCTCTGCACGGAGGTTGCTAACACTCATACAGTCGTCAAGAAGGAAATTCAGGTGCAGAAGCAACGCTTCCTAAATAGATGCAATGATATTGGTGGGGTGGGCACTGGACCAGGTGCTGGGCAGGATGCAACCTGGAGATGAATTCCACAGCAGCTCCCATCTGTGCTGCATCTACCTGAATTTGAAATGTCTTCCTCCATGCTTCATTTGCCAAAGAGAAGCATGAGCTGATCAAAAGAAATTAGGACAAACGAAAACATACTCCAGCCTTCACAAAGGCCTGTCCAGGGATGTGCGGGTGTTCTGTGGGAGGACCCTGGAGGAGATGGATGCTTTACGGTGGCAACGGTATGGCCTCACATTTGTTTAGACCTCACCGTAGATCTACCTGCTCCTGGACTACACTCTGCACTCCCAGGAAGCAGGGGTGGTGTGTCCCAGTGAGGCTGAGGAGTAGGGGTGGCCTCTGTGGTTAAGGCACTTATGGATTCCTTAGTTCCAAGAACAGTACCTCAATAAATTTCAGTTTTTTTAAAAGCACAAAAGTTCATGAAGAGTTATGATCATTTCTGGTGTGACATAGCAAATCAGCTCTGTGCCAAGGCCACTGAGAAACAACTTTCTGTCCCCAAGATCCTCCTATAGAAGCTCAGGACAACAGAGAGGGGCCCCAAGGGCAGGACGTGGAGCTTGGCTTTGCCATGCAGTGGGAGCCCCAGACCCTTGATTTAATAGCTTATATTTGCATGTAATAAAGCTTCAACCAGCTACGACAAATACCAGATTTCTTAAGAGAGACTGCGAAGTGTGGGGAGATCTATTGTACCAACTCATCTTATTCCAACTCTGGAATTGTTAATTTCAAATATCTTCCATTGATATTTGCTGTCCACATAATGAATCCAGATCGGTCCTGACTTCCAATGACACACAAATTTTTCTAGCGTTCTCTAATAGTCTGCCACCTGGTTTATTTATCTTCTCCCATACTTAGATAATCGAGGTTTTCAGTGTTTCTCAATGACTTACAAGCACAATCCTGAACTGATTGAATGGAACTTCATCTTCATAGTCAAATGCTGGTTAGCGGGAGATTGCTTTTACCCATAGCTATAATAAAATATGAATATAATTAAGGTGGACAGAACTCTTAATCACTTCTCTTAACAACTGAGAATGGGAAACAGGATTTGTCTTTAAAAACAGGACAAGTATAAACTTGTTACTGATTACCAGTGTTCATCGAGATCACTAAGACACAGTGCTTAGAGATTCCAATGTGTTCTTGAAAAACCGCAAAACATCTTGCATACTTTAATACAAAAATCTTATTATCCCCCGTAGAACACTAAACAATTAAAGCATAAAAATAACTTGAAATCCACACCTTCGGGGCTGTATTTTCACATGTGGACCCATTAAAACGCAGATGCCTTTAGATAACAGTGGCTGTGCCGTCCCCCAGCCTGCCTTGCACACATTCATCATTAGATCGTAAGTGCTTCATGCCATTAAGTGTCCTTCCGCAGCATCCGTTTAATGTTTTGCTATACTCTTCTATGCAAGCAGAGAGTACAATCCCTTGGATGAATACGTGCTGATATTTAATCTGCAAACACTTATTCAATTGCTTTCCAGAATAATCAGAACAGATTTTTTTTTTTTTTTTTGGCTGGGCCAAAGGCTGAGAAGCATTTTGAGAGTTTCAACATCTTTAAGTGCTTTCCTAGGGAGAAGGGCACACAGTAGGCCCTAGGCCCCTGGGGTGGGCATCAGAGCATCCACCTCTTCACACACCAGCAGTACCGAGCTGATCAGGTGCCCCTGCCCCTGGGCTTCCTGGGGGCCACTGGTCAGCAGTGCATGAAGATCAAGGGTCTTGGGCCCAGCACATGGATTCAAGGTCTGAGTGGACGCAGTTGAGGGTGTGGGGATGCTGGCTCCTGGCAGCCCTTAGTCCAGCTGTGGAAGCAGCCTGGGAGTCCTGGAGAGTGGGAGGGAATCATGCGCTCCCTGTCCAGCTGCAGCACTGCTGGGGAGCATGGGTAGAGACTCCTCTTCCCAGCCTGGGCTCACCTGAGGGAAAAAGGCTAATTCCAAAGACAGAGCTGCTTCGGCACTGTAGAAAAACCCCATTCGGAGAAGCACCACTCAGATGACGAAAGACAAGCAGGGTGGACCTGGCAATTACTGGGAAGGCAAAGAAAGAAGTGGCACCTGGAGCAGGGAAGGAAGGGCAGTGCCAACCCGCAGCCAGGGACCACCAGGAGCACAGTTAAGGTCCCCAAGTTGTGTTTACTGCTGCTGCAGTGGGGACGATGGGAACCACAGGAGGTGGGGCATCTCAGAATGAGGGCTCTGGAAATAGTGTGCTTTACCAATCAAGCTCCGGGCTTGGGCCTGTGGTCGCCCAAGTCCAGACGTGGCAGTCAGAACTGTCCCAGCATCAAGGCTGCCTCCATCATGTCCCCATTATCACAATTCACTTTAGTTGAGCATGACTTCTTGGATGAAGCTCAGGGGACATTTGGTTCCAGAGCCTTTCAACACCACCTGCACCTGTGAACCAGCCCACCTTCCTTTCAGTTTTACCTCTGAAGAGACTCACCTGAAACCCACCTGTCACAGAGGCAGCAAGGGAGAGTGGCGGGCTCTTTTTCAGTGGTGAGATTAAAACCCTCATCCTTTTAAAGCTCTGAGAACTGTAGCAGCACACACGGGTGCACACGTGACCTAAGGCTCCGTGGAGGCCAGCAGACTAAGTCACGTGCGTGTGGTTGTCGCCAGCCCCTCCCGCTCTTCCGTCTCTGCAGTCACTAGCCTTCCCCCACATTCGCCCCATTCCGACGCCTTCCAACTTAGTGAGCTCTTCTTGCGCGGGACCCTGCAGAAGCTGCAGGTGTTTCCCACGCAACGAGAAGAGGCCGACACCTACTCTTGCTTGTTGCATGTTGTATCACATCACCTGCAAGTCACCTACCTTGTGCTCTGCCCTGTCTGGACTGCCCCACGATTTACCCCTTGCACCCCTGGCCGGCTCTGGGCAGTTTCCAACCTCTGGCTTCTTTGAACAGTCCCGCCATGAAGGTGACCAAGAAGGTTCCAGAGCTGCGACGGCTGGGAAGGAGCTTTGCTCAAACGCAGCTTCAGCGTGTGCTGCTCCGCGCTTTTCCAAAGTGCTTTAGCAAAGCCACTGCAGAGTTCTATTTTGCAGTCGGTTACTGGTTCAGGTTAACACATTGACTGTCACATGGAGGTGCCGTCCCTTGGAGATGTGACCTTCCGAAACGGATGCATTTGCTTTGAGCACGTTCCTCATTGAACTCTGCTCCTCCTCAGGGGAGTCCATGTCTGTGGACACTCACCTGCAGACTTCCTGTGGGTTGTTCACTTATTTCTCTTATGAACAAGTTACTTACATTAGTAGTTTCATACCTGATTAAAAAAGTTTTAGTGTGGAATAAGTGATTAATTCTATGAAGTACTTAGGAAATTATGGGTACCACATTAGTGTCCAAATGGTGGTTTAAAGAAGTAAATTGTAATTGGAATAAACCAATCAGGAGAGTGTTATTCTATTTGCTATTTCTTCATATGATCTGACTCTAGCCAATAAGTAATAAAGAGAGGTGTGCTACCAACTTATGGAAATTGTTTCCTCTTCAGAAAGAGAAATCCACATAAGGAGGAGGTTAACTTTTGCACCCCTCTCATTGATTGGATGTTGTCCAATGTGAGTGTGATGTCTGGAATTGCAGCAGCCCTTCTGTAACCATGAGAAACCAGAGTGACCAGAAATCTAGAATTATAAGAAATGTAGATTAAAAAGAGGAAGACTCTGATTTCTTATGACTTTAATGATTAATGGGCAAACACCAGGCTCCCCTACCTTTGTACTTGATGTTATGTATTCAATTTTAACTGTCGTGAAAGTCACTGAATGATGGGTTAGTTGTGTTTTTAAACATTTGCTGCCATGTAACCTAAGAAATGTAATTCAAAAGATGAAACTTTAAAGAATTCCCAAAATCTGCAGGAGAGATTTTTCAGGTATGTCACCAGGCTCCCTCCTTACTCCCTAAGACGGTTTCCAGGAATAGGACAAGCAGACCAAAATGCATGAGTTTATAATGAGCCTTCTCTTTCCTTCCCTCACTGCCTCCTCTCTGCCCTCTGCCTCCTTCCTCCCTCCCTTTATTCCTTCTTCCTTCCTCCATCCCTTCCTTCCTCTAGTCTTCCATCCAACCTTCCTTTCCCCCTCCTCACTGCCTTTTTTCTTTTTTCCCTAGCCTCCTAGCTGGTCCTTAAATGCACCAACCATGCTCCAGTCTCAGAGTTTTTCATTTCCTATTCATTCTGCAGAAAATAACTTTCCCAGGGTCCCATGTGGTATTCTCCCTCGTATCCTTCAGTTCCACGTTCGAATGGGAAAGGTTTTCTATGTGCAAACCAGACTAAGTACAAGTTCCTCTCTCTCCCTCCACCTTGTTCTAAACCCATCAAAACCTGAGGTGCGCTGCATTAGTAGGCAAGTGGATTTATTTTCCCTTCCCTTCCACCAGGCTCTCAGCTCCTAGGAATGTTGCTGGGTTTCCTTGCTGCTGTGTCCCCAACATCTATCTCAATTTTTAGCACAGAGAAGATGCATAACAAGTATCTGTGGCATAAATTCCTTCAACAAACATTTACTAGGCACTTAGTACATCCCCGGCACACGAGGTAACTCATTAGATCTGAATAAGCTGCCAGTGTAATTCAGTTCAACTAAAAAAGGAACAGTATCTTAAAGTGTGAAAACCATATTCCAGAAAAAAAATAATAAAATGCATTCCACTGCTGCACAAAGCATTTATTCTTTGAGAGCCAAATGTAGAGGAGAATTAGTGTTGTAATAGCAATAACATATATCAGCCCTGTATTATTCCAAATCCAATGCTTCACCAGTCTCTGAGTCCTCAGGAGGCCATGAATTAATTTTCATTGACAGAAATAGCAACATCTTCTGAAGTTTCCTGGACTTTGCTTTTAAAAAAAATGTCTTTGAGGGTAAATGGATGGCAATGGAAGAAATCATGCTGAACAAAGTTAGCCAAAACCAGAGACTCAAGGATTGAATATTTTCACTCATTTGAGGAGGCCCGAGCTAAATCCAGGCTTGGGTGAAAGTCAAACTCAGGTATTAGACACAGCAAAGGCCTAGAAACACATAATCTAGGGGGACCATAAAAATGGTGGGGAGAGGGGATGGAGGGTGAATAGGGAGGGTTGTAGGGAGACAATCACCAAAGTAGCACACTCTTTATCGCCCTGAGAATCCAAATGATACTTATGCAATCATTTAATTCTGGAAAAATTCACAATCTATGTGATTTAAGCTTGTATGGGTGAAATACAGAAAAATCAAGACACTAGGGTCTGGATGATGTGGGAGTAATTCTAGTTTAAGAACAAATGCATTTCATAGTGTTATTTTATGTGCATTTATGATTGTACAAAAACTCAACTGCTTAATAAAAAGTTAAAATGAATGCTTTACATTCATGTCCTTCTGCACATGAGTAATTTCCTGAAGCCCAAGGGTTAGGACTACCCCATGTGGGAATCTCACCTTGGCGCTGTTTGGTGCCTATTTTCCGAGTCTGTTCTACTTTGAAGTTCCATGACCCATTTTCACTGAGGCCACACGGGGACCCAGCACTGACACGAGCTGAGGGAGGCCTGGCACTGTCCAGGGGATGAGACCCAGGGCAAGGTGTGCTGAGTTCTACTCCCCGCCTCTTAGCATCTACGTCCCTTGGAGCAAAGGCCGTTTCTTGCTAAGCCTTAGTGTTCACATTAGCAAAATGGCAATAAAAGATGCTGATAATTTCCTCTGCACTTCTATCAGATCAACTGTGAAAATAAACAGAAAGCATTTTATACAAATTCTTTAGAATGAACAGGAGCAACTTCTCCAAGGGATTACTCCATCTTCAGCTGCTCCCTGTGGCCTCCAGAGGAGGAAGTGTGCTCCAGAAGAACTTTCTGGACAACCTCCTGCATGCCTGCTAACAGCACCTTTCTTCTCAAGCCTCCTGCGTGTTCACCCTATCCAAGGTTCCCTGATGAACTGCCTGATTCTAGAACCTTCTGAAGTCACACAGTGCACACTTCCACGAAGTGCATTTGGACGAACAGAGTCCCCATGCTTTCCTAGAGCTGCACTGAACGGGTCCAGTTGCGCTTTGAGAATGCAGTGGGATTGTAGCCCAGTTGCCCCAAGGTCTGACATTAGGGTGCTGTTAGAAAAATGTATGTTTTCTCCAGGCAGGAGCGGTGGCTCTGCACATCTGGCGCTTGCCTGGCGTGGCCAATGACACCAGTTCGAATCCTAGCACCAAATACGCAACAAAGTGTCGGAGCAACGAAAGCCACATGAAAAGTAAATCAAATTGTTTCTCTTTCTCACTCTCACTGTACCTCTCTATCTTTATATATTAAAAAAAAAGAAATATATGTTGTCTCCTGGTTCTTTTTAAGCAACTCAAGCAGGTGACAGCCACACCTGAAAGATCACAGAGAAGACGACGCTCCCAAGAGGATTTCAAGTGAAAGGCCAGGCACAAACAGCACATCTGCAGTGGGCGGTGGGAGCCTCTCTGAAGGACGGAGACCCCGTGCTCATGTGCCTGGGAGAACTCTGTCACATTGCAGTGTGAGCTGCCCGTTCTTGCGGAGAAAGAGCTCAGAGACCACAAACCAGCGTCTGGCCTGGGGGGACTCACAGGGGGCCAGGCAGTTGCAGATCGCTCTGCAGCCTTCGTTCCCACCCTGGCCCTGGGGGTCCTGAATCCTTTAGGCTAATTTACCTACGATTCCATACCATGCAGAGCTTTTTCTTCTCCTTTTCCTTTCGAGAGTCTTTCGGCAGTTGGCAATTGTAGCTGCGAATTTCACATTTTGTCTAGTTTTATTTCCGTGTGAGTGTTGGAGAGATAAAGGGGCAGATTAATGGCTAAGCGAAGAGGCAGGATAACTATTGAAGTTCTATATCTGTATTTCTACACGTTCTCTTCCACATATATCTATCATCTAGGTCATCCATATTCTTCATCTACATCTAAATCTGCTTTGCACCTCTATACCTTTTACTTATCTATGCATCCGTATCTGTTCTATCTCCTTCTGCAGCCGCTTTAGCGCTGTCTGTCTGTATCTACAGCCATATGCATGAATAATCTATATTTACGGCTATATCTGCTCTGCCTATCCCTACCCACACACATTGTCTCACCAATCCTATACATCTATATCTACCTTAAATCTATTCTACATTGGTATCTAAATCAACATTGATCCATCTACTTAAGTTTTTCTGGTTCTCCTCTTTATATATTCTATCAGAGACCCAAATTGGTGAACAATAATAAAAATACTTCTTGAAACCAAAATGAATATCTTTCCAAATGAGGTCTGGCTGTGAGTGTAGTCTCTGTGCAGTTTCACAACCTTAAAAGCTGACTTCTGGGCATTCCTTTCACCTCTGAGGAAGTAGCCCATAGTCAAGGGAATGGGTGCTGAAGAATTAGAAACGAGTCCCAGAATGCCTCTTGCAACAAGCTCTTACCTAATCCCCCGCAAAGTCGGTTCCTGTGCCGGAATCTTGGAGTTCAGAGCCACATCAATGCAGCAATGCCCTGGCCTCCCCTGCCTGCTGCAGCTCGAGAACCTCAAAAATTCCCCACTGCCACTCAGATTCAAGCCACATCTCTAACGTCTTCCACACCATGAACATATCAACCCACACTCAGCTGTTTATGTCCACCTACAGATCTATAATTCTAGCTGCCCATGGTCCCATCATCCATTTGCTTCCGGGCAGTAAAGAGGTTAATTTAAAGCGTGAACTAGATTATACTCCTTTCAGGCTTACAACTCTCCCATAGGGTCTGGAGTGGTGGCTCAGCAGTTACAGTGCTTGCCTGGGATGCGTGAAGATGTGGGTTCAAATCCCAGCACCACGTGCACAACAATGTATCGGAGCAATGAAGGCCAAATGAAAACTAAATAAAATTGATTCTCTCTTTCTCACTGCCCCTCTCTCTTAAAAAAAAAACAAAAAACAAAAAACAAAAAAACACCTCTCCCATAGCTCCCTCTCTGCTTGGAAAGACACCTGAACACACCAAGGCTGACGAGGTCCTGTGGCCCTGGCTCCTGCTTCTCCTTGTCATTTCCTACCTCTTCCTTCACCCGCCCCTTCAGCATCCCCTCTGCCACTCAGCAGAAACCTCCAGTAGTCTGGACCTTCAGAGGAGACTTCTGTGCAGAGGTGGAGAGAAAGCGTCCATGCAGCAGGAGGCAGTGGCAGCAGTGGGAATCCCTGCAGGACAGTGGAGCCCGCCATGGTCTCAGAGCTTTCTATCATTCCCTTGCTATTGGGAATCATCTGATCCATCTCAGGGCTCTCTGCCTGTCGTTCCCTTGCTATTGGGAATCATCTGATCCATCTCAGGGCTCTCTGTCTGTCGTTCCCTTGCTATTGGGAATCATCTGATCCATCTCAGGGCTTTCTGTCTATGGTCTTCTTGCTATTGGGAATCATCTGATCCATCGTTTGCTTGCAGGCAGTCTGCCCTGCTCACTGCAGTGCAGGTGCCCTGTGGGGTGGCCGTGCCCTGTGGCTCTGTTACACATCAGGGCTGAACCTAATGGGACTGCTGAAGGCACTCAGTGCCACACTCAGAGGGGGACATCCACTCTGTGTTCGGGCTTGCACATTCCACCAG
This sequence comes from Aplodontia rufa, assembly GCA_004027875.1. Taxonomy (NCBI): domain Eukaryota; kingdom Metazoa; phylum Chordata; class Mammalia; order Rodentia; family Aplodontiidae; genus Aplodontia; species Aplodontia rufa. The sequence continues at coordinate 24,478 of PVKS010018441.1, forward strand.
ATGAGCTCTTTGCTGTGTCCACCTGGCACCCACATTCCCTTGTCCCCAGCCTCTCTACAGGGCCCTTCCATCTGTGACCTCCTCTTTGTACCTTGCAAAGTGAGGCTTTCCTGAGCGGTTCTCAGCCATCCATGATTCCTGGAAGTAGCTCTACGCTGTTGACCAGCATTTTCTGATAGAAGGGACTTGTCTGCGTTTGACCTCTGATACCTTGCTGGCCGTGTCACGGGCAAAAGGCTCATTCCCCTACATCGGTTCTTCATCTGCAGATATAGAGGCCACAGTAGTGCTGACCTCTGGGTGTTGCTGTGAGGGCTAAATGAGACAGTGTGGACTTAGAAAACTGTTTCACGGATCATCAGAGACTGGTAGACTTAGCTTTTAAAGTGATAATTACCATGGTCACAATGCTTTGAATCATCGGTCATTCATGGGATCTTTCTTTTCATCTATCAGACTAATGTGCATTGGAGTGCGGGACAACATTTCATTTATGTTAGAATACTTTCACAAAAAAATGTGTACCTTTGGGCACAATGGGATTGTATATTACGCACCCTATTTCATTTCCACAGTCTGCACAGAAGAGGAAACGTATTCGTGATCACCATGACTGTTTAAAATATTTTAAGTCAACCACAAATTATACAATTTGCATAAATTTGTGTATGGAATGCTTTAAACTCATAACTATGCCCTTCCAAGAGTTGAGGGTCACTGAGCTAGACAGTAAAAAAAAAAAACAAAACACAAAGTTGGTGGGCAGAGAAGCCATCCTTCCATCAAGGAGCTACCTGGTCCTCAGCCATGAGCCTGGGGGACCGACTTTCCAAGCCTCCTCCTGCTGCAGGTTGCAAGCACTGCTCCCCACTTCTCCCACCATCTCCCTTCCAAGCTGGGAAGAGTAAATAGCTCACAGGAACCAGCCTAGCAGTTACATGAGTGAGGCTGGATGTCCACATCAAAAATCCCAAAGTGAGGGGCTGGAGCAGTGGCTCAGTGGTTATGGCTCCTGCCTGGCATGAACGAGGAGGTGGGTTCAAACCCCAGCACCACGTACACAGCAAAGTGTCAGAGCAAAGAACACCTCATGAAAACCGAAATAAAATTGATTCTCTCTTTCTCTCTCTCTCTCACTGTTCCTCTCTCTTAAAAAAAAAAAAAACCCAAAATGAGCTTCAGAATCACAATGTATAATGTTTGAACAAACTCTCTGAAAAGTGATTCAATAATGCTTAAAGCCCTCTAGGCTTTTCCAGAACACAGAGGGGTTGAGGGAAGTGAGAAGGAAAGGTTTCCTTTGGAGGAATCCTGGATCAACAGAGCTGCAAGGCAGGAAGTCCAGGTGAGGGTGAGGTGGCCGTGCCCCACACTCAAGCCTCACGAGGAGGTGTCTGGCTGCAGGGAGATCTTGAAGCCATTGGGCACCATGCACTGGGTCTGGGTTTGCCTGGAGGCGTGTGGGGCTGGCAGGGCCGCTTCCCTACTGGACGTCACAGCTGGGGAGGCGGCCATGCTGAGAACCATGCACACAACACCTCTTGGGGAAGGAAATGCCGGGAAACAGGCAACACTGGAGATGCCCTGAAAAGGGGACGCTCTTATTCTAAAGCCAGTGAATGAAATGAAGAGCTAACTTGCTGGCCTGATAGAAAGTGTGAGCTCCCCACTGACCCGCTGGAAGGCATCACACACCCATAATCCCGGGGGCTCAGGAGCTGAGGCAGCAGGATCACAAGTTCACAGTCAGCCTCAGGTACTTAGCAAGCTTTAGGCAAGTTAGTGAGACCCTGTCTGAAAATAAAAAAATAAAAGGGATGTGGCTCAATGGTTAAGCACCACTGGGTTCAATCCCTGGTACAGTCAATCAATTAAAGAAAGTTATCACTCTTGTTCTCAGCTCCCAAAATTTCCATTTGAAGACGTTATTGAAAGAAATTCTTTCACATATTATAAAATCTCTAGTTTTTTTGCTTATAAAGATTCTAAAAAGATCAACTCTGTAATAACAAGATATTGAATTGGTGGCTGCGAAATTGATCTAATGACTTTGATAATAAACATTCACCAAACATGTATCTTATCCATCTGAACCGTAGATAATAATCGAACAATGCTTCCCATCCTTATATAAGCCCTGCTTAATGTTTGTTTCTGCAAATCACACTTTAAAGTTCAGTGTTCCTTAATGTGGGACGAACCACCAATAATTTGGGGGAAAGTACGAGTTCAACTGCTTTCCAAGAAGGGGCTATTTCTTAAAGTGTGTGTAATTACAGCAACAGCTGATGTTCATGGGGAACCTTTCATACTGAGCATCTTTAAACCGCTTGTGGGTGGTCTGCCTCTAAGTTCAAAATTAACTTCCAAGCATTTAAATAAAGCACACATAAAGATTAAAGAAAAAGAAGCAGTTACTGATTGGGATGCAGCATTGTACCAGCCCCTGAAAAGAAAGAAAAAACCAAAAATAAAACAAAACAGGAGAGGGTAAGTTGGCTCCAAGAAGCCACCTTAATAATCAGAAGCCGCCTCTGGAATTCATTGCTGAAGGGTGGATTGTTTATATTTTGTGCAGCTCTACTTTCTGTCTCGTTTTGTTTGCGACTGAAGATGTTTGATTTCCGGAATGATAACAAAAGAGGGAAAATCTCTAAGGGTCAGAGCAGGGACTTTTTTGGAAGATTTCTTTGGTGTCTGGTTTCTGAATGTTAAATATTTATGGGGATATTAATAATGAATCTGTCTGTGCTGCTGACAGTAATGATAATGTCCCACAGGAAGCACAAGGACAGATCCCACTGCTCCTCTGGAATGCAAGGCGTGAACAGAGTGGGTGACTGGCCCCTGACTCGGGAGCTCTGGCTGTGCAGTCTTCCTGTTCCGTTTCCAAGCAGGCCTGTGGGCGACTCTGCCAACGTGTGAACAGGTGCCCTCCTCCCTCCTTCTCTCACCTACCTGCTGAATTCCACCTTGCATGAAGAAGAGTCCATTTAGAGAGTTAGTAAAGCTGTCCAGCCAGCATGCAGGGGGAGGCTGAGCTCAAGGGTCAGGTCCAGGGGGCCCTTTCCTTCCTGTCTCCACTGGGTACTTTGTTAACACTGGGAGGGAAGCTGGAGAAACTGAGGTTCTCACTCCACTTACTGTTTCCAGCTTTTTAACCTTCTTGCAGATTGTTCTTTTTAATTCCTTCAGTTTCTAAAATAGATGAGGGTCCAAGACAATATTTACTGATCATCTGTTCAGCTGTCTAATATAAAGAAAAAAAATGACTCTTAGTTTGGCCCAGAGAAGTGTCCTCATTTGTGGGTCCAACATCCGGGCTGTGTAAAGGAATTTTATCCAAAATAACATTTGTTTCCCTTAATAAGCCCTCAGTAAAATGTCTCTTCTCTTGCATTTTAACACTGCGTATTCTCTCTGTTCTGAGGTTACTGGAATTTTTCACATCCAACAATTTCTTCATTCTTGCAATAGAAAAAAAACCTAGTCCAACGTGCTACTGACCAGGCTCCCCTGGCTGCCAAGCTGCGCAGAGGGCCCTCAGGTCCTTGCTGAGAAGCAGCAGTGGTAGCGGAGCGGAGACCTGGGCAGTGGCTGCAGCCAGGCCTGGGTTGGTGTGGACACGGCTGAAGAAGCCTGCTCCCCACAGCTCCAGATACCCCACCACCAAGCTCATGCAGTTCAATGACTTAACCTCCCACTTCCCAACTGGAGAGAAAATGAAAATCAACCAAACCTGAATGGATTCAGGGCTGAGAGCAGTGATACTTCCCAAACACTAAAGGGCATAAATTTGGACCAATAGCATTGGTACTTTTCCAAACTTTAATTAGCATAACTTTGGACCAATAAGATTGGCACTTTTTTCAAGCCCTGATGAGCGCAGGCTTGGACCACGTCGTCCACCCACATGCTGTGGTATAAAGCCCTCGCGCACTCAGCTGTGTCAGAGTTCTGTTAAATCCTACTCATTCGTCCTCCTCTGTGGACTTCATTCTTCAAATTCATGAGATAAGAACCCAGAAAGAACAAATGATGGTCAGTGGCTCTGCAGACACACTGGTGGGCGTGGCCTCAAGACCCACCGTTAAGAGCTGCAACACTTCTTGGCTGCGACCTTACGCAGGTCCCACCAGCCAGTGGAAGCGGACAACCACGTTTCATCTCCAAACTCCGGTTTCTCTACTTTACCATAAACGTGGCAGGGAATTGCTCTGTCCTTGTTCCAACATTCTTGTCTGGAGACCAGGCAAAGAGCCCTTCCACAGGCTGAGAGCTGGGGGGCTGCAGGAGGAGCTGGAGCCCCAGTGGTCTTGGGAAGGAAGGCCTGGCTGTGTGTGCTCCTCCCTGTGTTGGGGGCTCCACTGCAGTGGCGGTTGGGTGTCTGGAGTCTGGATTTGGGTTCTCTGCTATCTGTGCTGGACAGCTCAGGCCTTGTCCTGCACAGTGGGGAGAAGACTGGGTCTTTCTGTTGATCCCAGCTCGACATGCACGTCCCCTGCCTGAGACCTCTCATTGGGACTCCTTTGAGCTGCTCCTCGCTCTGTGAGAAGATTTCCCAGTGATGGGCGTCATCCCTGCCCAGTGTGCTGCCTGCCCCTTGAGCCTCTTCTCATCCACCAGGTCTGCAGCCTCTTACCAAACCAAGCTCTTTGGGAAGGGTTTCTGGAAGGTCCACTCAAATGAGTTTCAATGGAAAGGAAGAATTCCTTAATGGCTTTGTCTAGAATGCTCTAGAGTGGAGCCAGCTCTGTGACTGGCTTCAGGGGCTCCCTTGGGAAGCGCCCTTCCCAATGCAAAGCACCCCCAAGTGTGTTCACAGGTCTCAAAAAATCACTCGTCAAACCGTCTCTTGCAGCATCTGGAAGTGCAGACAAAATCCCCACTGGAGAGAAACAGAACAACAGAGACCAGCGTCCACCATTCTCCCTCATCCACTCCCCTCCAACCCTCCATAGGTTAAAGAGAAAGCCCGTTTAATTCTTCGTAGCTGATTCTTCCAATCTCTTGTCCATGCATTTTCTCCTCTCCAGGTCCCAAATTCACCTTGACCATGAGATGCTCGGGACATTCAGCGAGTCCTGGGACAGTCGTGTCTGCCAAAGGATGATTGCAAATCTCAGCATGGAGAGGAAGACAGTGTATGGAGGCATCGCCATGGAGACAGGTGGTCAGGGATGTGGTATCAGAACACAAGTTCCTGGGTATGTGCGGCTCAAATCTCCACGGAGCACCTGGGAGCCCCTGTCCCATTCCTGAGGCTCTGCTGCGGACAGTCATGAAGGAGACAGTCACAAAGCAGAGGAGGCCTGCTTCTCCAGAGCCCCTTTCTCTTCACACAAGTTAAAAAGCTTTGTGGCACACGACCCCGGCAGCTGCTGTGGCGTCCTGCTCCATCTGGGTCTCAGTTTGGACTCCTGGTGGACCATAGATAGGAGATGAACGGGGTCCCGGCAAGGCAGGCGGGCAGGCGTGTGCTGGTGGACGAGTGCAGAGGCGGGGAGCCGCTCACCTTGTGGTGGGCACAACTCCCGGAGCAGCTGCTCTAAGAAACACCTGAGCAGTTCCTCACTAAGCTAAACTTCTGGGTGTCAGCCCAAAGAAGAGCAGGTGTTCTGATGGCCACCATGTGAGGGACAGGTTGCTACTGGCCCCCTGGTCTCCGCAGGTCGCTGACCACCTTGCCTTCTCATGGAGGGGCCCCTGCCTACTCCTTGCTGTCTTGTTCAGTGGTGAACTGAAGACAGTTCCCAGCCTGCATCCTACCACATCCTGGGGTGGAGCTGCACTCTGACATCTGTAGGTGTGTGTCAGTGGAGGACACCAGGATTCTAGTGCCAGCACAGGTGGGTCAAATGTCCTCCCATCAAGGACAGCCCTGCGTCACCAGCACTTCCTGGGAACATAGTGCTGACCCAGCTGCAGGTGGGGGACAGTTTCCCCAGCTCTGTACCACAGCGATGGTCTCACAAGTACATGACGTGTGAGCGCTCTCATTGATTTATTTCTATTTTTGTCATAAGAAGATTAGTGGGAGCAAGGAGTAGAAATGAGTCAAATATCTGTGGTCAAGCTGCTATTTTGTCTAAAACCTTCATATTTCACACACACGCACGCATTGATGGTGCTGGGGATGGAACCCAGGGCCTCACACGGCAAGTGCTCTAGCACTGAGCTGCACCCCAGTCCCCCTTGTCAGGAGTTTTGATTCTAACATTAGCATGTGAGAAAACAGCACAACTTCTCACAATTATTCTCAAAAATCCCTTTATGAAGGCAGAGCACATTGGCTGGGTGTGGTGGCATATAACTATAGTCACAGCGGCTTGGGAGGCAGGGGCAGGAAGATTCCAAGTTCAAGGCCAGCCTCAGCAACTTAGTGAGACTCTGAGCAATGTAGTGAGACTCTGTCTCAAAATAATAAAAAAAAAAAAATAAAGCGGGGCTGGATCAGTGGCTCAACAGTTACGGTGCTCGCCTGGTGTGCATGAGGATGCAGGTTCGAACCCCAGCACCACCCGTACACAATGAAGAGTCGGAGAAATGAAAGCCACATGAAAAACTAAATAAAATTGATTCTCTCTTTTTCTCTTTGTCTCTCTCTCTTTAAAGAAAAATGGCTGGGGTCTGGCTCAGTGGTAAAATGCTCCTGGGTTCAATCCTTAGTACCAAAAAAACAAACTAACAAAAAAACAAAGGCAGAACACATTTTGATGAGACAACTCTGTCTTTCTTTCCCTTCAGTGTTAGAGTAACAAAGTGGTTGACTTATGCTCAGGACACAGGAAATATATATTATACAAAAATTATGCAATTTCATAATTTATATGTAACTATTTATAAAATGTAGATCATGTATATATGTAAGCACATATATGTAGGTGTATGCATATAGATATATGCATATCTACATAAATCTATATAAAACCTTTATCTGATGCTTGGAAAAAGAGGCATTTCAAATCTCAGAATTTTTTATTTTATTTTAGAGTATTTGTATTACATAATGATATATTTTGGGGATATGACCCAAGTCTAAACAGAAAATCCATTTATATTTCACATACACCTCCTACATATGGGCTGGTGGTAATTGAATGGATATTTTTAATAATTCTGTTCAGAAAACAAAGTTTCAAGGTGTGGAACTTTCACATTGGTGCTGTAAGAGCAGCCAGAGGGCACTGGAGCGGAGGGTCAGGGAAGGGGCACAGGGTCCAAAGTGGGGGACTTGCAGTTGGCTGCAGAGCCAAGGAACCGTGGGAGGTTTCCTGGTGGCCAGCTCCTCCAGGCGCAGCCCGTCTTCTGGGGATGTGTTCTCGTTTCCTCCCCTCCATATTCAGCAGGGTGCTCCAGAAAGGAAGGACCAGTAGGGTGTGTGTAGCTACCAGGTTGGCTCCCATGATCAGTGGCTGGGAAGGTCCCAGAGTGGCCGTCTGCAGGCTGCAGGGCGGGAAAATTAGTAGCGGCTCTGTCTTAGCAGCCAGAAGCCTCAGGACAGGAGGGTCCAGTGGTGCAGCTCTGAAGTCCCTGGAGAGCTGCTGGTGCAAGTCCAGGTTCAAAGGCAGAAGACCTGGAGTCTGAGGTGCAGTGGTAGCAGCAGCAAGAGAAAGACCAGCTCCAGAAGGGCCGAGCACGTGCGATGGACGTGTCTCCTCCTCCACGTTTGGTGCTCTCTGGGCCCAGCCCGTGGGCTTGCGGTGCCCATGTCCAGGCAGGAGCTCCCCACACGCTCTGTTGACTCCTGCGCCAGCCTTCCCTGGACCTCAAAGACGCACCCAGAAGTGTGCTCTGCCACTTTCTAGACATCCCAGAGTCCAGCCAAGTTGCCGTCCTGAGTTAGCATGATGCACCTCCCACACCTGCAGATCCAGGAAGCAGCATGTAGCGGTGTGGGTGACTGCAGAGCGAAGCACACCTTCTGCAGCAGTGGGCAGGGAGCAGAACTGGGAGGCGTGCACACGCGTGTGGGTATGCACCTCAGTAAGAACCCGCTTGCTGGCCATGCCCATGTGCAGTGAACGATGTGTTACCCTAAGGGCAAGATAAGAGTGTGTCAGTGCAGTTCGGAGAAAGGCTCTCGGAGAATGCGGTTTATTTATTTTCGAGATGGGGTCTGGCTGTGCTGCCCAGGCTGATCAAACTCTCCATCCTCCCACCTCAGTCTCCCCAGTAGCTGTGCAGCACCCACAGCACGCTTCAAGTCTTCGGTGCACCCTAAAGCAGTGATTCTTAAACATGTTACCCTCAGGGCCCTCTTACACTGTGAAGCATCATTAATGAGTCCAACGAATTTTTTATGTGGGTTTTATCTGTGGCAATTGAGCATACTGCAAACCGGCAGAGACTCTGTAAATGTCTTTTTCTATTAGCTTTAACAGCACTTAACCCCCTACACGGCAGCATGAAGAATATCTTTTCATAAGATACCAATATTATCGCAAAACAATCAGGGAGAGTTCCCCACTTTTGCCAATCCCCTCATTGTCCAGCTTAATAAGAAACTGCTGCGGGTGCACCCGGGTTGCTGTGCTGCCTGCCGTGTCTGGAAAATTCCACCCCACACTCCCGAGAGGAAGAGCAGGCAGGCAGGCAGCGTCTCAGCCTGGTTCCCAAGCACTGCCACCCTGGTCCCCAGGAGCAGAGTGCAAGCTTCAGGGCTCTTAACTTTCCACACTTTAAAAATATTTCAAAATGAATCCATAAACCCATGGAAAGATAATATTAACAGTGTACTTGTGATATTCAGCGTGTGCATACTTTGTGTAAAGTTTAAATCGGATCTAGCAATCTGGTCTCCTCACACTTTCCCTGTTTCTTTGTGATGAAAGTTTTCAAAGTTTAGGAAACATCAGGGCATTATGATCTCTTCTGTCACCCTGCTTGGAGTAAGCCCACTAGAACTTCCCAGGGACCTAGAACTTAGCACCCACTGGTGCCGCCTCCTGCACCCTCCAGGCCTCCCTGCCTCTGCTGGCCACTGTTCTATGCTGGACTCCATGAGAGGGGCTTGTTGAGATTCCATAGCATGTTGGATGGTTTTGTAGCATGCATTTCTTTATTAGCGAATATTTTCTTTGTGGGTGGCTAATATTATATTATATTATGTGTGTGTGTGTGTGTGTGTGTGTGTGTGTGTGTGTATGCTAATGATTATGTAACCTAAGGCTCATAAACTCAAATACAGGACCATATAGAAAGGACAGACGCTCCCGACAGAGGCACTGTTCTTTCAGGGCAAGTCACCATGGCAGTTGATTGTAAAAGCCTATTGATAAATCCGACCAGTAATGAGGCTTCTCTTTAAGTCAGTGGGTTGGCCACAGAGGAACAGCTCAGAGGTGAATCTTTCTTCCCTGACCTCTGGTCAGCAACCTTAGCACTGATGCCAATCATCTATCAGCTGTAGATATCTGATTTCTTCCTGATTTTCACTATTTAAACAATCTAGTAATGATTAGGTTGGAACTGAAATATACTCAATATGTGATTAGACTCGTGGCGTTAATATAAAACTAAGATGGCCGAATTAAAAATTCCGCATTGCTAAGGCTCTTGAAGCAATGCGAAGGGCCACGGAGGGGCTGGCACTAATGTACAATCTTTCCAGCAGTTGGCACGGATAATCTCTTTACAAACTGTACATTATTATCTGTTCCCACTATGATTTTGTACATGACTTGATAATCTTCCCAGCATAGATGTGTCTTTACTGTGCTTTGTTATTGGAACAGTTGAAGGACACTGTGTCTCCTTCAGCAAGTGGTCTGTTCCTGCTCTTCTTTTTCATTTGCCTGGGTTCTTTATGTATTTAGGATATCACCATATTTGAAAACACAGAAAGTTCCATTTCGACACAGATTTAATATTTAAGCATATATTTACAATATTTCTTTTCCTGACTTTTTCCTTATTGAAAGTGTTCCAAGATTTGGAACCTCTGACATTTAATACCAAAATCCAAGCACACTATTGAGAATCAGTCCGTCTGCGGATCCGAGCTGCTCTTACAGCCCACCATGCTACTTGTGCAGGGTGAACGTATCAGGCCTCTGTTAGAAATCGCACAGAAACATAAAAAAGAAGGGAGAACGCAGAATCAGGTCAGCACCCTGCTCCCCGGAACTACTCGGTGTTCCTCATCTTTCACTGTCTGCGTTCTAAGGTGGCACACGGTTTCCTTCTGTGACGCCCCAGGAGAGCAGCAGCTGCTAAGCCGTCACAGTCCTGGAAGTCTTTTTCCGAATCCTCTACCTGCAGAAGAATGCTCACCTCCTGCCTCCTTGACTCCTGTTTTTGGTTAAGGCCTCTGTCCCTGTATGGTTTTGGAAGGCCAGGCCCAGATGCTGGCAGCCTCACAGGATCCAAGGGGCTAACTTGCAGGCCATTTCTGTAGGAATTCACTGTTTACCTTGGGCTGAAAGGCTTTCCAAGCTCCAGCCCAGATGCTCTCGGAACAGGGGACCCAGGGCACCTCATTTCCATGTTGTTTCTATTTATCTCTCTTTTTTTTAAGAGAAAGGGATAGTGAAACAGAGAATCAGTTTTATTTAGTTTTTAGTTTTTCATGTGCCTTTTGTTACTCTGACACTTCATTGTGTATGTGGTGCAGGGGTTCGAACCCATGTCCTCGCACATGCCAGGCAAACACCATAACCACTAAGCCACCACTCCAGCTTCTCATGGGTTGATTTTTATGTATGAAATTGACCCTGTAACTGGGACAATCTGGAGGGACTTTTACATCTTGGCTTTCCACCCAATGGGCATCTTCAGTCACCTGGTCCAACTGCATTTGTAGATCACTCAAGATGCCCTTCCCTGAACCCCCTGAGTGCAGCCCACTTAAACTCCCGTACTATCACATTCTCACGCCTTTGAAGCCTTTTAAATAAGTTTATTTTTACTCATGGCCCAGAGTGCAGCCCCCGCTCTCCTAGATAGATTCCCCTTCTGGTCAGCACCGCCTAGCACCCTGCACACCATTTCTCCACCTTCTACTCCAGCACTACCCACCCAGGAGTGGCAGGATTCACACCCAGGAAGACGCTGGACCAGCTCCAAGACTTGGAAAGCTCCATGAGTGTGTCTGACAGTTTTCCTCTTTCTTACACCACGCTGATTCACATTCATTATGCTTGTTCTCACACTCTCTCCCCCTGGAACATCTCTCCCATTTCGGCTGCTCTGAAGTCTGTCACCATCCAACTAGTTTATCATTCCTTCTCTGCACCCCATCCTAAGCTGAGCTCCATCTCTCCAGCCCCCACACCCCTTATGCAAATCCAGAGTCTGGGTCTTTAAATGTCCAGCTTCTACCTTAGTGTTGCTTAAGGTAGAAGCTTCGTAAGGGGCCAGGGTCTCATTTGTTCCTTCACTCCCAGTGTCCATCGCAGCTCACGGAACATAATAAATATTTGGATTAGACTATGGGGACTCATCAGGATCATTTTGAAACTCCTTTCAGCTCTGGAATTTTATTCCACCTACTGGGCAAATGATCAAAGAAGGACCCATTACTCTTAATTTAAGACATATGAAATGCCAGGCTCTGGCTCAAGCTCTATTCACAGTGGAGTCGGTAAAACTTTCTTATGATTTATTGAATATGCTTGGTCCATGTGCCCATCATCCATCACCAGGAGCCCTGAGCGCTACGGCCCTCTGTCTGACTTGGGAATTTTGCCCCCTGCCAATGCACCGAGTCTGTTTGGGAATCTGGTGACTAACATTTCTGCCTCTCTCCAGTAGCTTTGGGCTGAAACACAGAAATTCTATTCCTGGATTGTGTGGTCCAAAAAGAATAGCTATTTTTGAATTTCATGGAGTGGGTTTGGGAAGGGCCTTGGGAAGTCGGGTTCTGGACTCGAGGGGGTGTTTATCTGCAGCTACAGCAGCACGGGGCAGACCTCAGAGTCTTGGGACTGCAGAGGCTGATGTGTCCTGGACCTGGTGAGGTCCTCACAGTTGCCTTCTGCCCCGTAGTCACAGGGCTGGAGCAGGTGGCCTCAGGAATCCTTGCAGCAAGTGGGAAAAGACCCGTCAGCTTTAAGCATTAACTTCACCCCAGAAGCAAGACCTGCCCCTCCTTCAACCAAAGAGCAGACCCAGATTGAGCTGCGGGCGAGTGTGGGAAGAGGAGGAGCTCACAGACCTGTGTAGGATGCTCTGTCTCCCCCAGGGCTCCCAGGTATTTGAGAACTTAGCCAAGCAGCGCCCAGCTCACGTCTGGAGAAGAAGTGCTCTTATCTTCTGGATTCTAGAACAGAGTCTGGAACGCGGTTTCCCTCACCTGCATAGCACCCTGGAGGTGATCTATCATGTTTGTGGATCGTCTCAGGCAGAGAGGAGCAGGAAGAGTCCCCTGCGAGGCGTTCACCAGCCACAACTTGGGCGGCCAGCCTTGCCCTGTCCATCGCTGCTTTCAGATCTGGGACCTTCATGCGGTTCCCCCTGGTACGCAGGTGTCTCTGCTCAGATTTACATTACTAGCAGAGAAATCAGTTCAGCTCAGGCCTTCCTGAACTTTCTCACCCAGCTCAACCCCTCGTGGTTCACTAGCACCTATGGAAAGGGCACCCCGATGTGTTTCTGCAGGTGCTGTGACCACGAGTAAGATCACTCCCCGCTTCACGCAGCCCAGTGGTGTCATGCCTGGTGAAGCCTGGGGACGACCGTCCCGGGGACCGCTTTGCTGAGCTTCCCAGGTTGATTGAGATCTGCCACCTCAGCATCTGCAGGGAGCCCACCTCCTCAGTACCCCGGCTACAGGGTGCGCTGCTCAGATGCCTGGGTACAGAAGGGGAGCTGTGACCCAGGTAGAGAGATTCATCGCCCGTGCACACACACACACACACACACACACACACATGTGCTTACATGTAAACAACGTAAAGACTGAAGGCGAATAATACAAAGTTTTAACAGGCCATCTCTGTTGCTGGGTTTCTTACATTTTCAAATTTACACTTTCATGTATTTTCTGCATGGAATCTATGCATGTTTATGAGCAAGGAGAGCTGACATCCAGCTTGAGCTTCCTTGACAGAGTGTGCGTACTTGGAAATGCAGGACAGCAAGCAGCACCTGCGTCCCCCGCCCACGTGTCCGCTCCCTCTCCAGTGCTCCTGGCCACGGCAAGGGTAGCTCAGGACTCCCAGCTGCTCAGGGATCTCTAGAGAACAGGCCACGGTGACGTTGTACTTGGCAACACTATTCTTCCACCTTGCATTTTAGAGCAGGGTTTCAGGAGCACCTCGGCTGTGGTGACCCTTACTGTTCAGCTGTCCTTGGTTGCACCATCACACACTGCTCAAGGTGAGCCTGTGGTCCAGCAGTCTCTGCCCGTTTCTGTTCATCAGATATGGGGGGAAATGTTTGCTCACAGAAATCCAATGCCAGGCACTGGCTGGTGTCATCTCAAGGATCCAGCGTGACGACCCAGAGCTGGGTGACTCATTGGTCAGCTCAGGAACCTTGCTCACATTCTGCAGTCCAGCGCAGTGCTGGCCCCTACTTGTGACCCTCAGGGCTGAGCTCCTTGAGGCAGCTGTGGAAGGAAAGTCTACTTTGTCTGCCTGTTGCCCCACACAGGGTGGCACAGCCACATTCGCAAGCTGCAAGGACTGGAGTCTATTTCCAAACCCAAACGCTCTCAGTAAATCTGTTTCCAAAAATCCCAAAGCCTCAGGTCAGTTAGGTAGGAGAAAATCATGTGCGAAATATTTACCCCTAGTCACTGTGTAGCAGGGACAGATGAGGCAGACACCAGAGGAAACCCAGGAGCTGTTTCATTCAAATTTGCACAGCTTGGTCTGGGGGACGTAGGTGTCACAGATCTTGACCCCGAGCTTGAAAACTCAGTTTTAAATTCAGCGGGAGGCTACATAGTATTTAGTTTTTTTTTTCTATTTTGACATCAGACAGCTGTTTCACAATTTTTTTACCAAAGGAAGCAGAAATAACATCTTTTGTACAGAATGTTCTTTCTGGGGTAAAGGCTCACTCTTTTTGTTTTAATTTTACTTTTAATTCTATTTTTTAAGAGAGTGGGACAGAGAGAGAGAAAGAGAGAATCCACTTTTATCTAGTTTTTCATTTGGCCTGTACTGCTCTGACACTTCACTGCATACGTGGTGCTGGGGTTTGAACCCGGGTCTTCATGCATGCAAGGCAAGTGCCATAACCACTGAGCCACTGCTCCAGCCCCGTAACTCACACTCTTGAAAGATAGATAAGTGCAGCTCAGATTGTCTCTGTCCCAGAGGAAGTTATAAACCACAGCCAACCTCTCTGCAAGCTAACCTTTGTCCAAATCCTGCAGACACTGGGCAAAGATTTTGCTCACAGAGGACAGTCGAGCCAGTTTAAAGTTACAGTGCCACCATAATGAGGGACAGGATCCTAAAACCCCTTTCCCAGCCTCCTGCAACTGAGGGTTCAAACGTGGAGAGCTGTATTTTTGTGAGTGTGTATGTGAAATAGTTTTCTTGCATACACTCTGCCCTTGGTCATATGGTTTCTGTCCTTAATTTCATTTAAGTGATGAATCACATTTATTGATTTGCGTATGTTGAACCAGCCTTACTTCTCTGGAATGATGGGCTCTTGGTTGGGATGAATTGTCTTCTTTGTGTGTTTTGAATGCGGTTTACTAGAACTTAATTAAGGACTTTGTGTCTGTTCATCAGGCATATTGGTCTTTAGTTTTCTTTTTTTATGTGTCCTTGCTGAGTTTTGGTATTAGAGTTAAGGTTGCCTCATGAAAGTGTTCGGGAGAGATCCCTCGTTTTCAATTTCTTGGAATAGCTTGTTAAGGAGAGGCGTTTGCTCCTCCTCCTAGGTGTGTTAAAAGTCAGTGGAAAAATCCATTATGTGCTGGGCTTTTCTTCTTTGGAAGACTTTTAATCGCTATATGGATTTCAGTGCCTGTTATTGTACTGATAAGGATTTCAATATTGTCCTACATCAATTTGAGTACGTTGTATGTGTCTAGAAACTTGTCCAAGTCTTCCAGATTATTTGATTCAGAGGAGTATAGATTTTGAAAATATGTTGTGATTATCTTTTGGATTTCTGTGAGGTTAGGGTGTTTGTTTCCTTTTTAATTGGTGGTTTTGTTGATTGGCTTCAATTCCTTCCCATTTCGGTGAGATTGGCTGGAAGTTTATTAATTAATTAATTTTTTTTTGAAGAATCAGCTCTTTGTTTCATCAATTCTTTTTCTTGTTTCTTTGATCTTTATGTCATTGATTTCATCTCTGAATTTGTTGTATCTTACCTTCTGCTGCCTTTGGGATTAGATTTGTCTTCCTTTTGTAGGGATTTGAGGTAGACAGTAAGCTCAGTTATTCAGGATCTCTCCTGATTTTTAATGTAGCCACTGAGTGCTATAAATTTTCCCTGTAAGAATTCTTTATGCTTTCCAAGGAGTTTTGATATGTTGTGTTTTCGTTCTCTTTCTCTTTCAAGAATTTCTTGATCTCTGCTGTGGCATCTTCTTGTATCTATTCTTCATTTAATAGGACATTGTTCAGTCTCCATGTATATGTGTGTTTTCTGTCATAATTTTTGCTGTTAATTGCTAGGATCATGGCATGATGGATTGATAGGATGCATGGAACAA
>PVKS010018442.1:0-40141 GCA_004027875.1 Aplodontia rufa
TTCCATCTACTGTGGAATTTGGAGTGTTAATGAACTGAAGTATACTTTAGGGATTTTGCCCAGATGCCTATTTTAATTTAAGCTCTAGGGGTTTAACTTTCCAAAATACTCAATTTTGTTCATTATGAAAACTAATAACTGGCTTATTTCACCGCTAATTTGGGTACGAAGGTTAATTATCTGTAGTGGAGTGGTCTCAAACTGATCTAAAGTCTACCTGAACACGGCGCTGTGGCTAATTGATTCCCCATGCACGGAGACATGAATATTTCTTTGTGGGGGATAAAAAGACTCCACTGATGTGGATTCCTTTGTCTCCACTCTTTGTGAAAGGAGCAATCCTCCAAGATGGTGGCAGTCTTTCCCTTTTGAAGTCATGGGGAGTCGTTTCGATTACCGTGAGAAAACATCCCAGCAGTCTGTCTGGCTGTCTTCCTTCACCCCACAATATGTCCAGTCACCAGCTTCTGTCAAATTGAAATGCCTTGCCTTCTTAAATACGCCACCAACAATAATATCACCAACCACCACAATAGTAATGTCTATTGTCTTTACGGATTTCAAGAGGCAAAGGGCTTCACACACATTTCCCGTATCATCGTGAGAGTCTTGTGAAACATTTCATTTGACTCTTGAGCAGATGAAGAAACTGAGGGCCAGGGAGGTCCAGGTGCACAGAGTAAGCAGGTGTGATGAGTGGAAACAGAAGACAGGTTTCCCGGTTCCCAATGCTCTATGCTATTTCTACTTTACCACGTCACCTCTTATCTCTAACAGATTCAAAAGATCATACTATTTTGGAATTATCTACTACTTCACATGAGCCGTTATATGATTCTGTTTCTTGCACTCCAAGAATCCCAATTTTGTGGGCGGATGGACACACCCTGCCTGCAGGACCCTAGCTAGAACTCAGTCATTGATGACCTCATCTTTGCCTGTGAGTTAGTCCCTTGTGCCTTTGCTGGCTGTCCTTTCCCAGGACGAGAGGTGAAGGTGTCGGTTTGATTGACACTCCGTTTCTCTCAGGAAACTACAGCCAGATTTGCCTGTGAACTTCCTAAGCTCACGTGAGTCTTTGGAGCAATCTTTCTCCATCCACCTCTGATTTATTTAAAAATTGCTTTCTAAACCAACTTGAAGCAGCTCAAAATTAATTTAAACTCCCCCAAAACTGAATTTGTCAATGTCCACCGTTGTAATTTGTTACGTTGCATTATAACCTACTACAGAGCCGTGGCGATGTCAGAACTCTGATGATGTAGTGCGGTCTCCGTGTACAATATATCATAAGAGCAGTTCCCACTCGCGTGATAGATGGAGCAAGCTTAGGAGGAATTTCAAAAGAGAACTAAATTTGCAGAATTTTTTTTATTCCCTTTAAGTGGTTGAAGGCGTTACCCCCAAGAGATTACCCAGAGTCTAAATCATTTTTTCTCCTTTTCACCCTGCATCTAACAGAGGCAATTTTCTTTCTCCGTGGCCTTGGAGCTTTGGCCATGACACTGCCCCGTTAGTTGGGAAAGAAAAATGAATTTGCTTACACCTCAAGGTGTCAACAAGTTGGTAAGATTTCGTTCCATCCATCTGTTTGGTCTTCAGAGTGACAGGTTGGGTTTGTCCCCAGGAGAGGAGAAAGAGGGCTACCTGTGCTGTCTCACACAGTGACCATGGCTTCTTTCAAGGCCAACACCTGTCAGCCAACGTGCGGCTTCTGCTCGTCAACACCCGGCTGAGACTCTCCATCTACGGAAAGTCACCTGGGCATTCTGGTGATAAATCAAGTGTCCTTTACTTACAAGATGAAGCACTTTAAAATGAAGTGAGACGCAGGCTCTTCAGCAGCCAGCAAATGCGGTGCATACACAGATGTCTTTCTGGTCCTCAGAGGAGCCTAAGTTTCCTCCAGTCAAGTGGGCTACCAAGTCCAGCAGCCTCCCTTCCTAGAAGAGGAACCCAGGCCCACGGAGCCACTCCAGGTCAACAGCCTGAACTTAGAATTGGTCCTGCGGACCTCGAGACCCCCGTGTCTTCCATACCGAGACAGCAGGTCTCCATGGCAACTGCCTACCAAGCTGGTGTGTCCTGATGAACTGTGAGTTCTGTTGCAGGTAATTCGCTCTTAAAACTTAAAACCTGGGAATTACTTTGTCACTTAAAATACAAATTAAATTAGCTATTTCTGTGATGACACCTTTGCTCCAGGCATCCCACCTGCTTCTGTCGATGAACGAGATGTGGGGTCGTAACAATTGCGTTGGCAACTGTAGGACCTTCATTGGGACTAGAAGGCATACTCAAGGGTGAATGGCTTGCAGAAAATGTTTACGGACTCCAAAGTGGGAGCGGAGGTCTACCTGGAGACTGGCAAGGTCCGGGATATAGCTGGGTCTCTGAGGATAATTGCTTTATGTCACAATTTGACCACAAGGACAACTCTTGACTGTGTTCCCGGCCCAGTCTCTAGGATGGCGCTTCTCCCCGTGAACAGCAATACATCTGTACACACACAGATGATGTGAGCATGGCCCAGAGCGATCCCAACAAGCAGCTCGCACAGGTGTGCCACGCCTGTGTCCTTCCCTTGTACCAAGCTTCCATTCAGGAACAGAAAAGAGGATGTGGACAGGTGTGTGGGCATCAGCTGGTTCTCTCTCTCAGGAAACCGCAGCCCCCAAGCAGATCAAAGCATGCCCATAGGTGGGGAAAAAGGTGCAGGGATGAGACACTACAGGGGCTCCCCAAAATGTCCCTCTGGACCAGCCACCACCCTGATTTGGCTTCAGTGTCTCATTGCTGTGTTCTTTCTGCTGCTCACATCGCTGGTCCGTCCTCCTTAGCTCTCCCTGCAACTCCCCAGGCCCGGAGGGTGGATGGCTCTGTGGGAGAATCTAGCGATGGCTCTGGAGAACGGCATCTGCATGTGACCTGGGGTTGGTCACCCAGCGTCCCAAACATTGGTGCTCTCAGCCGCCGCTCAGGACAACGCCTGACCCGTACGGTTGCTTAATGAATACCAGCAGCCCCGTTCACCAAATTCGAAAGGTCCAGAGTCTCCCAAAATGAGGTCCTAGGGCTCAGTTCCACCCGAGCACTGTGATACAGGCTTGGCTTCTCCTTATTGCTTCTAAGTCAGTGACAACATCTCAGCCCGGGAGAGGCCCACCCAAGACAGGGGGCGATAATTTCATCGTGGCGGAAGAACGGCTGGAAGACACTCTCCCGCCGCAGGTGATGAGTGCTCACTGCCTGCACCGACCAACGCGGATTAATCGCAGCTGCTGTTTCTCGGCTGCTATTATGCGATTCACCCTTGCCGTGGGCGCCTTTAAAACTGGAATCACGGAGCACAGGCACTGGGAAAAACACCATTTAATGAAGAATCAAAATGTAATCTAAGGCACGGGAGAGAACTGAGAATATTCAGGCTTCAAAAACTAGATATGGCATTTCCGGAGGTTTAAAGAATTCTTAAAAATGAGGAATTAAATATCTCCACTGCAGGCTTGACGCCCCTGCTAAAAGTACCCATCGTATTTTATCACGATGAGACCAGAGGGTGCTGCAGTCTGCACCCTCGTATGCAAACTGAATTCTAAAACTGAGTTCTGTTTGCAGCCATTTCTCCAAAACCAAGCCCCTAAGAGTGCATCAACAGCAGCACTGTGGTATTTATGAAAATGAGGCCACATGTCCCTGGTCCTTCAAGTCCTACACCTGCCACCCACCGGGGGAGCAGGTGATCTGAGGAGCAGGCAGCTCCCCTTGCACGCAGCTGGGCTCCGCTTCTCTGAAGAACACAGCGCCTGCTGGGTGCATGCTCCCCCCGCTGAGGCCATCCAGTCTCCCAAACACAGCTTTCCCCTGGGCACGCTGCCACTCGCAGATTTCCTGTTGGGAGTCTTCAAGGGACATTTTCATCCCTCCTCTTCTCAAATGGATAGGTACTGTGTTAGCCCTATATCATTGTGACCAAAATATCGGACACCTCCGGGTGGGGGAGAGGTTGATTCTGAACGTTGCTCAGAGCTCTCAGCCCATGGTCTGCTGATACCATTGCCTGGGGACCACCCGGGGTGGTCGGCAGGGCGGAGGAAAGCTGGTCAGTGTGTCTGTCATAGCCAGGAAGCATGGCACAAGAGGTGAGGAACAACATGCAGGCCCTAAGGGTGCACCCCCAGGAACCCACCTACCCCAACCCTGCCCCACCCGCCCACAGTTTCCACCCCCTCCCAGCAGGCTGTTAGAGCAGCGTTAGACACCCTGGATTAATCCACTGTGAGGTCAGAGCCTTCAAGAGCCAGGCACTTCCTAGAAGCCCCAGCCCCGAAGGTTGCTGCTCTGGGCTCCACGCCCTCCACTCTTGGAAACTTTGGGGTACACAGAACCAAACCACAGCAAGCACTTATCCTGACAAGCCCCCGAGGGATGGGAGAGGAGAGTTGAGGAAGAGGAAGGAAAACACCCGGATCCTGGAAAAAGGAGCCAGCTTCTTCCTGGGTCCAATCTTCACAAACAGATCCTCTGCAGCTGTCAGGGCTGCCTGCGACCCGGTGGAGCTGGCGGGGCGCGGCTGGGGTAGAGAGAAGGCCTTCCCCATCTCCTTCCCTTGATGTTTTGCTCATTGAGGCCGCCCGGCTTTTAAAACTCCCTAAGCAGGAAAAGGAAAGTGAGTCTGAGGGTCAGGAAGCCTGCTGAGTGCTGCGGGGATCTGGGAGAGGGATCTGCCAGTGGCCTCCCTGACCAGAGTCCTAGGCAAGAAGAAGAAAAGCAACAAGATTAGGATGGAGCAGTGGCTCAGTGGGAGAGCGCTCGCCTGGCAGGCACGAGGACATGGGTTCGATCCGCAGCACCCCTCAGCACCCCTCAGCACCGCACACACAACTGATGTCGGAAATACAAAAACCAGATGAGAAACTCAAGAAATTGACTCTCTCCCTCTCTCTCTCTCATTAAGGAAACACAGGCTCTTTTGCTCCCCACTTCCCAGGATCAAAATAACAATAAGCTTAATCTGGCATTACGGATTTCTTAGAAACACACACACACACTCACACACACACGCACACACACACACACACACACACACAGAGATTAGCAGGTAGATCGGGGTAGTCAAAATCAGAGAATCCCAAGCTGCCTCATCCCAGGCAGAGCCCAGAGAAGCAGAAAGTCCCCGCGCATAGTCTGACCATGGTTGTGCTCCCAGAGGTCTGTATGTTAATGTCTCAGTCCCAAGATGGCATTAATGGGAGGCGGTGGAACCTTTGTGGGGGGGATGCCCAGTGTGGGTGCTGGGGCATTGGGTGCTTGTCTCTGAAGGGGACACGCCTCTCTCTCCCTCTCCTTCCCTATCTCTCTCCCTCTCCTTCTCTCCTTCCCTCTCTCTCTCTCCCTCTCCTTCCCTCTCTCTCTCCCTCTCCTTCTCTCCTTCCCTCTCTGTCTCCCTTTCCTTCTCTCCTTCCTTCTGTCTCTCTCACTCTGTCTCTCCCCCTCTCTCTCCCTCCCTCTTTCTCTCCCTCCCTCTCTGTCTCTCACTGTCTCTCCCTCTTTCTCTATCTCTCTCTCCTCCTCTCCCTGTCTCTCTCCCTCTCTCTCCCTCTCCTTTTCTCCTTCCCTCTCTCTCTCACTCTCTCTCCCTCTCTCTCCCTCTCCTTTTCTCCTTCCCTCTCTCTCACTCTGTCTCTCCCTCTCCCTCTCTCTCTCTCTCTCCTCCTCTCCCTGTCTCTCTCCCTCCCTCCCTCTCTCCCCCTCTCCACCCCTCTGCTTCCTGGCTTGAGAAACACTCACTGACCCACACTCCCACCACACCACATCAACCTCACCAAGCTGAGCAGATCCAAGCACCATGACTTCAAACCTCCAAAGCTGTGAGCTAGGTGGCCCTTTTGTCCTTTACAAGTAGCTACTTTGGGTTTGGTGGTCACATGAAGCTGACCAGTATACCCAGGAAGCAGAAATCCCGTGGTGCGTCTAGGTCGTTCAGTGTTTTGCCATAACTCAGAGAATCTTAGGGAAGAGTAGGTTTCCTGGAGGTCCTGAGCCCAGGATTAACGCAGGATTCCATGAGCGAGCAAGAGGCCAGACAGAACAGAGCAGAAGCAGCAGCCTGAGACCGCCGTCCCGTGGCTTCCTTGCAAGATTGGCTTTTGGGAACTTGGACATGGGAGGGTTTTCACCTTTGCCTCGCTGGTAAGAGTGACTCCCTGTGCCGAATGGTCTGTCTGATGTAGTTTGGGCTAAAACCTGCTTTCCTCCGGAAATGTAAAAAAGGTTTTTTTACATGTTAAGCAGAGGATGCCCACAGGACAAGCCCCTCGGGAGCTTCCCTGGTAGGTGACATTTCAATGTTCTCACAACTCCTCACTGGAGGAATTAAGCGTGTCCAGTGTGACCCACTAGGAGAGGACTCTTGGAAATTCACAGCTGGCATCCTCGGACTTCATCCCACCCGTCTTTCCCCTTGATGGCTGTGCTGTGTGTCTGTCACTGTAATAAAGTGCAGACAGGAGTGTCACCACCAGCTGAAGGCAGCAAGTCCTCCTAGAGAATCATGGAAACAGGGGCTGATCTTGGGGACCCTCAGCGCGGAGGTTGTGCAGTGGAGGGGGATAGCAAAGAGTGACCTATGGGGACCAAATATCCCCATCCAAACAGGCAGAGGAACTTCAGAGAATGCCAATCCACATGGATAATAAACAAAGATCCCCACCACCAGGAGAGTCACCACCAAGATCCCCTGCCCCAGCCCTGGCTGGAAAGAGCGTGAATTGCCTGGGATCACATCACTTATCACTTCACAGAATGGAGACGCAGGAGAGAAAAATAAGCTTAATTTTAGAAAATTAAGATACATTTCTATTACTCCCGTATTTACTCTCATCACACCTAAGCTCTCCAAGGAGGAAAACCAAATCATACAGGATTAAGGGGAGGTGATAAGAGAAAGATGTAGCTCTGCCCAGCCCAGTTTCCTTGTAGGGTGCCACAGTGGAGGGCTCAGTCCCCAGCTCTTCACTGTTCCCAGTGGGCACCTCCCTGGGTCTCCTCTGCTCATCTTTCTGCCCCCTCACTTGCTAGCATCTTTCAAACTCATCCCTATCTCCGCATCCTCCCGTGAAGTTGTCCTAAGAAGTGAGCTGGTCTCCACCGGCACATGGTCATAGCCTTGTGGGTAAAGCTGGCAGAGGGACACCATGTCCTCCAAATGCATCTGTCCTGGAAGGAATAAGGAAGGATAGGTCTGGAAGGACTTGGAAAGGAGGGAAAATTGAGATGAACGTGGTTCCTTGTTTCCATTTTCTTTTCAGGTGTGTGGTGTGGGCAGAGACTTCCTGCCCAAGGATTCAGATTTCACCATTATCAGATCTGCATGTGGGACCCATAACCTCCCAGCTCACCCAGTTTAGTGCTTAAGAGCTTTCACTGCCTTTAAATCCTTGGGTGCTTTACAAAACAGCCTTCCAGCGTCTCAGCACTAGGAAGAACCAGTTCCAGTCTTGCTAAATCCTGGGTCTTCCTTCTCTTTGTCTCTCGATTGCCTGGAGAAGAGATTAGTAAAAGGAAGTGTGTCACACTACATATTGAAAAGTAGGTTCCTTTAAAGATTTCCTGTGTTTAAAAATAATCCTTGGATTTTAAATCCATAAATCAACGGATTATTTTTAAATTCCCTGCTCTGACTAAACACTAAATGCTAAAACTTAAGAGCATCGTGAATTCTCTCCTTTTCTTTCGCAATCAGCACACTGGATCTGCACACCCAGTCTCCCCATTTGGTGGGGGCGCCCCAGAGCTCTGCTTCAGGTGGATTCAGTCAACCTCAAAGGTGCTACTTTGAACACTCCCGGGCTGATAGTAGGTCTATTATCCTGAGCTGCTCTAAACCTTTTCTTGAAGTTCTTTGTACTTCCAACCTCAATTTAGTCACATTTCTCAGGAAACAGTTTTAAGTTTGAAGGTCATTTGGATCTTTATATACAGTCCTTGTTCAAGTAATTCCATTCTAGTATCCCCCTAGACTGCAATAAAGTCTCCATGCACCAAAACTCACAAGGACCCTGTTGTTCAACCTAACTGGTGTCTTCCTCCTCCCCTGCAAGAAGCACCCGTGGCTGGCTGTCTCCAATCTTGAGAGCAGATCCTTCACCAAGTGCCCACTCTGACCTGCCCCCACCACTCCAGCAGAACGCCTGGCTCTGATGATGTGAGAGCGCGGTGCGGAAAGAGAGCCGCCCTCCTCCCTGGTTTCTGCAGCCTCCAGACTCCAATCTCCCTGCAAGAGCCTCTCCCTCTCAGCGGCACCTGGGCACTCGGCTCTGCCTGAACCGCCTTCGTTTCCCTCTCTCCCCCTGCCAGGGCACTTTCATTTTCTATCCCTTTGCATGTTTTAGCTTAATTGCCAGATGCGTGATTTTGCACATGAAAGGAGGCAGCCTCCTTTCAATCCAGGCCGCTGAGCTTACTTATGCTAACTGCAGTGTAACGCGCTGTTTGATGTGCACCTAGCTTGTGTCTTTTCAGAGAGTCACACTCGAATAATAAGGACAAATTGTAGACAAAGCTTGGCGGTTTATCAAGCACTCTTCCGGTCGTGATCCCAGCCCTGCGAAAAGCGAGGGTCACAGCAGAATTGTGGTCATTGTGCAGATGAGAGAACGAGCGAGGCGTCTGGAACATTCACAACCAGTCTGAGTCTGGCTTGTGGTGCCCTGATGTCCACATGCCAGGCTCTCAGAGGGTCCCCCAAGCTGGACCTCGAGTGTGACCACATGCACACACGCACACACGCATGCATGTTCCTGTAAAGCAGGCCCAATCTGGCTAAGGCACCTGTGGAGGGTTCTAATGCTGACCATGGCCTTCTCCTCCAGCCTGGCAAGACCTTACCATGGGGAAACTGAGTGAAGAACGCACATACAGGCAGGACCTCTCTGTCCTGAATTTTTCCACTTCCTGAGAATCCATGATTTTTTCAAATTTACAAGTTAAAAAAACACTAGATTGTTATTGAATCTAATTCTGTGATTCCCTTCATTTTCAGCACGATGTGCACATTTATTTTCAATGAACTGGAAAAGACTTGATCATGGGTTACACTCAGTGATGAACTGACCCATTCCAGGAGGGAAGCAATAGCACATGGTGGTCTCACTTTAATTTTTATTAATGACTTCTTACTGCCCTGGTGAACTTCCTTGATGAACTATATCAGAAAACTATCTCCAACGATTGGGACAGAAGGTGCCATCCTATAAAATAGAAGTGTACTGGAGCTACACAGGATCTGCTCCCTGAGAGAGCAGTCGGCGGGGGCTACTGTAGGAGAAAACTCAGCAGTGCATACGTGGCCTGCTCCCGTCCACGCTGGTCCCACGGTGCCATTGCTCTCCTCTCTGTGGGGCACTGTGCTTTAACAGGAGCTGAGGCCAAGGAGACTGATGGGAGGAAATGGAGGGGAATATTGAATGTGGAGAAGCAGCAGCATCAGCAGGGCTCTCGTATTTCAGTGGCTGCCAAGAGGAAGTGAGTAAATCACTGTGTAGCCATTAAATCCAAGTTCAGAGATCCAAATTTCATGTCGAAGTCTGGCAGTCTCACTACAGACCTGCCCCAAGCATGTCCCCAGTGGCCTTCTGCGTGGGTTGAAGGCCCCACTGCTCTGTTGAACCTTCAAGATCAGAGTGGCTTTGCCTGGGGTTTCCTATAGATGGGTTTCCAATGCCTCTAGCCGTTAGTTCCTACTCACACATCTGCAGACTAGTCTCACAAACCTGTCGTCACCTATGAACGTAAAGAGGAAGAATGGGACACCCAACCTTGCAGCTCAGAGGAAACTGCAAATTGGAGTGCACCAGGGCAAGAGGGTTAGGAGGAAAAAGGCTGGACAAGATGGAAGCCCTGAAGCTCTCCCTTCGAAGTCCTATTTGCGGATAAAGAGGCTCCTACCACACCGCTTGCTCCTGGGGTGGGTCGTTGTAAAGATCTCCTGGACTTCACACCCTCACAATTGGAGGCACAACACACGCATGAGCTATGAGGAAGGCCTGCGGGCTCCTCCGCGGAATGATTGACAGCCACCAGTCGATTGCTTGTATGTGCATGGTCATGCAAGGTGTAACCGTCAGGCACAGCTGGGGGAAGAGCAGGCGGGAGCTCTTTATTCTGCATCTTGTAATTTTCTATAAATCTCAGATTGTTTCAAAATAACAAGTCTATTAAAATCTTCAACTTGGGGCTGGAGAAATGGCTCAATGGTTACGGTGCTGGCCTGGCTTGCACAAGGATGCTGGTTCAAACCCCAGCACCAAGAACACAACAAAGTGTCAGAGCAATGAAAGCCATGTGAAAAACTAAACAAAATTGATTCCCTCTTTCTCTGTTTCTCACAGTCCATTTCTCTTTTCAATAACTAAAATAAAATAAAATCTTCAGTTTTGGCTTATTCTAGTTTTTTTCTTTCCCTTTTAGCAAGATATTTACTCTTCTTACATCACCATCTGATTGCCCACTATATCTACAAATTTTTAGCATATCTGGCACCAAGACCAGAAGAAACTGGAGACCTCTCCACCCCTTTGTTGCAGACAGAGGCCCAGATCTGTAGCCAGTGGTCACCTCTTGGCTAGTGGGGCAGAGATTAAGCAGAGCAAAACAGGGGGAAGAAAGGGAAGACCACAAAAGAAAAGAGAAAGGAGCAAAATGGATGAGGGAGAAAGGAAGGAGAAAAGTCAGCGTTTGTCACTCAAAAAGATAAACATTTTACAGCCCAGCTTGGCTGTGTCTAGAACACTTGTGTTTTAATAGTACGCCTGCAAGCTTTCAAAACAAGTGTTTACCTGTCACAATAAACAGCTTTGAGTGAGGAACACAAAACAGAGGACAAGGTTGGCAGCCTGTCAGCCCCGCCATGTGCCGCTCCGTGCCCAGCCTGGCACCCGGGCTGCCACAGCCTCGCGTCTCCGCTGGGCCTGTCACGGCTGTCATGGTGGCCACCGCATCAGGGCGCTGAGCCCAGTTGAGGGGAGGCCAGGGCCTGAGCAGCTGCACAGATGGGGAGCTCAGAGGCAGCCCACAGGGGCCCATGGGTCCCCGGAAATGGAAACTCAGCAACGGGCACAGGCACTAGGTAAGTGAAACCGTGGCTGCCATTCCAGCATGTACCATGAGTTCACAATTTGCTACGAGGAGCTCTGAGTCCTGTAAAAAGCAACTTGGGGGGCTGGGGAACAAGAGCTCAATGACAGAGCACTGGCTTAGCACGCGTGCGGCCCTGGGCTTGGTCCCCAAAACCCTTCCTTACGGAGCACCTCAGAGCACATCAAGAGCATTCCCTGTCTCCCTGTCTGATTTAACCTGCACAAAGCTCTTTTTAGATTAACTAAGCAAATGTTGTCCTCCAAAATTTGAGGAAACCGGGTGAGTGGCTTAAACTCTTCGGAGCTCTACGTTCAAGTTCTAAGAAACAGCCAGCCGAGTGTGGTTCGAATACACTGCAGATCTCCAACCCGGGTGCGGAAGAATCCCTTGAGCCGCCAGTGTGAAATGCAGATGCCTTTAACCTTCCCCTAGGGCTTTGGATTCAGGAAGCCTGGAGTGAGGTCAGGGCTCAACACTTTTAATCATTCAGAAATCCCGGTGGTCTGAAATAGGTCATCAGGGAAGTATAACTGGAGAAGTGTCGCGGCTAGAATCTGGGGTGAAAGAGGCACAGCATGCGCCCGGCACTTGTGAATTCACTGTCTGAGCTGATCTGTTCCACACCAGAGCAGCCAGCCCCACGGGACCGTTGAGAGCGCAGAATGTGACACCAAAATGATATTTGGATATACGAGGCTAAATAAATATGTCACTGAAAGAATTCCACCCCTTTATTTTTCACTTCTCGAAACGTGATTTATAGAGGGGTCAAACTTCCCTCTGAGGCGTGCATTGTGTTTCTCCAGGATGGCACCTGTCTACCTGAGTATAAAAGTGAGCTACATAAGCCAGAGTGGGTCTAATCACTGTAAGAAGAGGAGGTGTCTCCCCCTGCCCAACCCAGGACACAGAACACAGGGGCAAGGTGGGAATAGGTTGCCCTGGAAGGGACCGGAGCAATTCCTGATGCATTCGGCTTCCAAACCATGCAGCACTGCTCTGGAGGGCACAGGAGTGAAGCTGGCTCAGCAAGCCAGAGCCTGGCTGTGCAGCTCCAGGGCAATCTGGAGCCAACTGGAGGTCACAGAGGGCAGGGAGGGCAAATGCAATGTCAAAACTGACACTGAACCATGCTTTTGTTTATTTAGAGAGAGAGAGAGGGAGAGACAGATAAAGAGAGAATCAATTTTATTTACTTTTTCATCTGGTTTTCATTGCTCCAACACTCAGTTGTGTACATGGTACAGGGGTGCATACCTGGGTCCTCAAGCATGCCAGGCAAGCTCGATACCACTGAGCCACCACTCCAGCCCTGGATGGATGCTTTTAAAGGCAACAATGTCTGTATCTGAAACCCAGTTAGTTGGTGACAACCACAGTGAGAAGTAAAGTCTGGTTAGAAACTCAGTTAGTGAGCTACAAAATCAGGACTTTCCAGAAATTCTCAGGAGATAAAATTGGCAGAGGGCTGGTAGTGTAGCTCAGTGGCAGAACACAAGCTTAGCACATGCACAGCCTGAGTTCCATCCCAACACACACACACACACATACACACCACACACTGACAGAGCTTGCTCCCCACAAGAGAGCTTCCCTCAGATCCAAAGACACAAATAGATTGAAAGTGAAAGGATGGAAAAAGATATTTCAGCAGAGTGGCTACGTTACCATCAGACAGTGTGGACTTTGGATTCTCACAATTACAAGAGGCAAGGACATTATATGATAATAAAAAGACTCAGTACAAGAAGATTAAACAACTATAAACATTATGCACCTTAAAATAGGCCACAGATACATGTGAAGCAACGCTGGCAGAATTGAAAGCAGAAGTTCAGTAATCACTCTTGGTAACAGCTACACAACCAGACAGCAGACGAGTCATGAAACAAAGGCCTCCATACGACACCCAGCAGGGCCTCCCGGACACCCAGTGTGTACCTTCTTCTCAAAGCACACGGGACGTTTTCCCAGGTAGACCGTGCATTAAGCCACAAATTAACTCAAAATTTGGCTTTGTATGTCAACTTTCCACGATCATACAAAATACCAGAGATAATCAGCTTACAAAGAAAAAAGTTTACATGGGCCCACAGCTACGGAGGCTCCAGTTGTTGGTGAGGAGGAAAAGTTGCTCTGCTCATGGCCAGGAAGTAAGGGAGAGGAAGAGTAGGTGCCAGGGTCCAATCATCCCCAGGGACCCAGAATATCCCACAAGTCTTGCTTCTTAAAGTTCTCCCATCTACGAATAGCTCCAAGCTGGGGGCTAAACTTTTGTCAAATGGGCCTTTGAGGGACTTTTCAGATCCAAACTACAGCAACTGTACGCATCCAGTGAAATGTCATTCAGACTTAAGCTGTAACAGGGTGGGATGGTGGCAGCCAGGGGTTTGGGGCGAAGGAGCTTCAACTTCACAAGATGAAGAGTCACAGAGGTGGATGGAGGTGATGGTCCCCAATAGTGTGGTTGCTGCTGAATGGTGCACTTGAAACTTTCAAGACTGTGGACTTCCCCGTGGGGAAGAGTTTGGTGAGTCCCTGGACATGGGCACAGGGGAAGAGCTCCAGGCTTCGGCGATGGCAAGGGTGGCTGGTGTCCACACATCAGCTGTCTGCTCATCTGAAAGGAGATGCTTCATTTGTTCCTGTGTAGGGAGAATGGTGGGTTCTGCAGAGGATAAGGAGAGTGTGAGCTAGACATGAGCAATGAGGGGGGTGGTCTCCATATTCCGGGCCATCTGTGCACAGAGAGCCATACAGGTCACCAGAGTGGAACAAGAACATGAAGAAGAGCAGGACCTGGTGCCAAGACAGGGTCCTGGGACACAGCAGAGCCTGTTCCTGCATTGACACCCCTTGGTCTGACTCCTGTATACCCCACACTTGCACCCCTGCCCCCACTGTTGAACTGCCTGGCTCGGGGAGCTGGTGCAGCCAGGCCAGGCAGCCTGAGACCTTCCACGGCACTCGTGTTGCAGAAGTAGTTTGCAGGCATATTATCGCCAGCCCACACTGGAGCAGTTAGGAAAAGACGTTCTGCTGTTTCCAGAACCTGTTAGGCATTTCCTTACCGGCTTCAGTTCCATGGAAATCATGACGTTGCTGAGCTTCACCTGTCTTTCCAAGTCTTTTAATAGGATGGAAGTTCCAAAGGACAGGAATTCACGTTCGGAATTCTTTTGCATCTTCGTGATCAGGTCAGTAGAGTAAAAGATACTTAAGAAGACAGTTTCTTAAAAAGTAGAAGCAAATTCTATCATTTTGTACAACTTTAATGCACCAATAAGGGGGCTGGAGTGGTGGCTCAGTGGTTATAGAGCTTGCCTGGCTTGTGTGAGGATGCAGGTTCAAACTCTAGCACCACGTACACAACTAAGTGTCAGAGCAACAAAAGCCACATGAAAAACTAAATAAAATTGATAGACTCTCTCTCTCTCACTGGACCTCCCTCTTAAAAAATTAATCCAACAATAAGAAAAGTAGCTTTCAATAGTATTTGCTTGAAAAATCTATAAGCCATTAAAGCATGCTGAATTATGCAAATGAACGGGATGCTGTTCTGTTAGGTGGCCCTGGGCAGTATCAACCCCTCTGCGCTCTCTTCCAACCAAGAGCTTCCTCCCGAGATTGCTCTAGCACCTGCACTTGCCCCAATGACAACACTTAAGAAGCCCTCCAGGGACAGACTGTTCTCAAGAGCAGGAAGTGTGCACCGATCCTCATGCTCCCCACAGCGAACACTTAACAGACACCTGCATGATTGCATAATGCTTAGGAGTTCTTGGGTTAGATCACTAGGGTTCCAGTCCTGGTTCTACCAGTTGTCAGCTATGGTCCTGGGCAAGACACTGCACATCTGTAATCCTCAGATTTTCCATTGGCAAAATAATGTAAAGAGAAGAGAGACAACTTGTCGTTTGGAGATGTGTTGTGAAGAAATTAAATGCAGCGTGTAAAAATGGTCCGCAGGATTCCTGGAATATTTTATGTGCTCAGTAAATGTTAGCTATCATTGTCATTACCACAGGGCCAGGGGTAAAACAGCATTTTGGCATTTTAATTGTGTTTGCATTATTGCTACCATTGTTGTTCATTGAAATAATGCAATGTTGTAAAGAACATTCTCTTTTTTTAAGTTAGGAGAGTTGCTTCCTTTTTTGAGAGAGAGAGAATCAGTTTTATTTATTTTTTCATCTGGCCTTTGTTTCTCCAACACTTAGTTGTATACGTGGTGCTGGGGATTGAACCCAGATCCTCATGCTTGCCAAGCAAGTGCTCCAACCACTGAGCTACCACTCCAGCCCCTGTAAAGAACATTCTAAATGCTGATTATTTATTAACAAGCTAGTACCTTAAGCATCTCATCTGTTCCTCAGAGCCTCTGTGCCCTATTCATTCTATAGGACTGATAACATGAAGCCCACACATCTTGTCAAGAATGAAGCAGGATGTGCACTTAATATCAGTATCTGGAGAATAACAGATACTCAATTGTCAGTTACTAAATTATTACTCAACAATCAATTGAATGCTAATACTTATTACACATTTTCATTAACAGTTAAAGTAATGATTTATTGTGATAATGAATATTTGTGAATAATTGCTTTGCAGTGCTGAGGACTGAACCCAGGACCTCATGTGTGCTAGGCTGGTGTTCTTCCACTGAGCTACATCCCCAGCTGAGTGTTAATTATTAAAATTATTAAGTCTCAACAATTAGTCCCTTCCTCCACATCTCTCAACAATGTACCTAGTGTCATAAATGAGCTCAAACAGCAGTTATGCCCATTCCATTGACCAAGACTGGGAGCATGTCTGCACGAGGTCAGAGAGAACTCAAGGAATCCGATACTTGGAGCAGTCGCTGCTGGGAATCTGCTCAGTACAGAGGTTAGTCCAGCTCTGAGCACATATTTAGTAGCTGACAGATCGCAATCTGCTGCTAATTGCTCCAGCCTTCTCCTTGCCTGCTTGCCTGAATTCCTGGGAAAATCCCATTGCCCAAGTGTGTGGACACAGGAGTCCCGCCCGCTTCTCCCCAGCGCTCCCAGAGGTCTAAACGTGGCTTCTAAACTTCTCTCCCTGATGCTCAGCCGGTGTGCCCTGCCTCCCCCTGCCTGCCAGCCCTCCTGGAGCCCCGCCAGACCTGGTTCCGAGAAAGGTGGCCTGCAGTGTCCCTGGGACCTCCGGAGACCTGCTTTCTCCAATAGCTAGACAGCAGAACTTGAGATTTCTGATGAACACTTCAAGGGCAGAAATTCCCGCAGAAGACCATTCTAGGAAGCTTACCTGTGCCTGCCATTAAGAGCATGTATAGCAAGTCACAGAGACTCAGTGCCACCATGGGAGAAATGAGCAAAGATTAAACAAACCAGCAGGAGTGGCCCCTTGCTGGAAGGTCAGAGCCCTTGACCATTTGCAAGCGCTCTGCTCCCAGGTCCTTTAAAAATGCACTTGAAGTTACACAGAGATTCAGCCTTCAGGAAAGCAATGGAGACCAGGGGTCCTGCAAGAGATCAGAGGACACTTTTTAAACAGACTGCAGAGAATGAAGAGTTGTTAATGAACAAGAGAACAATTGAGATCGGAAGCAATAGAACAGTTACGCACAGCATCGTTCCTGTAGGCTGGACCACGCTCCGGAACCGGAGGTGCCACGTGGACTTGGAGCATGGTTTGTCACTAAGACTGTGAAATCCAGTTGACCTCCCCTGGTTCCACCCTTAGTCCCCACTGAGGTGGTCCCTGGCTGGAAGTCCTCACTGTGAGCCCCGGCATGGCGAGGACAGGCTTTGCCCTTCCACACGCTCTGACCAGGCAGCTCCCAGCCGTCACTGCGGGTCACTGATGTCCCTGGATGGCTTGAACAGTGTGGTCGCAGGAGGTCCTGAACGTCCTTAGGGCTGGCATCAAGGAGTCCTTCCTGTTCCAGGTCCTGCTATCTGAACGGGCAGCTCTGATCATGATGTGTCCACCAGTGCTCATGCAAGGAGTGGGGGAAGGGACTAACTAAGTAGGGCAGGTGAATCCAGAAGACATAAGAGACGGAAGGGGAAGGATGGATGGATGGAAGGCAAGCCAAAGCTTTATTGCGAAGATGCAATAAAGGCAGCTAAAGGTGGGGGCCGCTCCTGCAGCTGAGCCGAGTGCTAAGGCTTTTAGGCCAGCTGTGCCCCACACACATTCACCCTGCCATCACCTCTGGGAGCGTGGTTTGGCCCACACTCTCGTTGCATGGGCCTTCCCGGCCTCGTCCTTGGCTGTGATGAAGCCAGGCAGGTGTCCACAGGAGACCTCCAGGGAGGACCAAGGGAATGGAATGGTGAGCCTGGGAGGAAGAGGCCTCCAAAGTTCCCAGCAAAGCATTTTGCATAAAGAGACATTTAGCAAACGATGGCTCTGGAATTTTCTGGAAGTGATGTGAATTTTCCACATCAGCAGCTACGGCAGCCCTGGAGCTCATGTACAGCAAGTCACTGAGACTCAGTCACAGGGGCCTCCTGGGAGCCTGGCACTTGGCCCAGCGCTGGCTCTCTGCACCCTGCCCCTTTCCTGTTCCTTAGGCGAGCACAAGACAGGAGACGAACGTCGAACTAATGTCATAAAACAATCCAACTGCCGTGGAACCTGTTCACCTTCATGCCATTTAAAAAAAATTGGAAGAAAGAAGAAAAGAGAGGAGATATAAGCAGGAGGGAGGGGCGGGGAAGGAGAATCCAAGTCAATGTACTAATCCTAGAGCAGGTGGCCCAGGGAAAGGGTCACCACCCCAAGTCTGGCTGATTTCGCTACCCTCACCTTCTGGGTTTGTCACATTCCTTTCAAAAGGAGCCCTTCAATTTCTAAAAACCTGAAAATAAAAAAAATTAATCAGGCTGCAGTTATTCTCATAGGGAAAAGATTTAACTATGGGGTTAAACATATTTCCTTCTGTTTTTCATGTGCTTTGGTTTCAACATAACTTCTCTCAGGCTAAAGGGAGTGCGACCGGAACGGGATTTTTTCCAACACCTCTGTTGAATTACAAGTTGCCAGGATTTATGAACTTCAGTGCTTCCAGATTCAAATCGCCCTGGCTCGAGATTCATATGTTAGAGTAAAAGATGGAGAGGGGAGAGGCATGGGGGGTGAGAGGCCCCAGGCCGCACCATCCACCAGCTCTTGGGAACCACATCTCTGCCATATGCTTCACCTTTCTGGCTGAATGTTTCCTGCAGATTGTTCCTATTTGTGACCTGTCCCCACCCACCAAAACCCCTTTCTTGTTTGGTTGTCTGCCTTGGTGCTCTAAGCACATGTGTTAAAGGCTTGGTCCCCAGTCGATGGGACCACTGAAAGCTAGTGGAAATCCAGCCGCTGCGAGCCATGAAGTGAGCAGCTCATTCCTCTGCATGGCCCCCTCCAGGCTGTGATGCCTCACCATAAACCCAACAGACCAAGGACTAAAACTTCTAAAACTGTGAGTCAAAGTAAACCTTTTCCCTTTATAAGTGGATTGCCTCCGGTATTTGTTACAGTAACAGAAAGCTGACTAATGCACTTGGATTAGTTAGAAGAAATGAATGCACTTGCAGTCAGCCACGCACATTTCCATTCAATAAAACTTAGCTGCCAGGATCTGGACGCCCATGAGGCAGAGAATAAGACATGGGGACTCCCTGTAATAGAAGGCAATCGAAGGAAAAAGTCAGAGAGAAAGAGAAACTCTGTGAGTACAGAGTGTATCAGAAGACACCTGAGCCGTTCTTGAATCAGGCAGGAAAGGGAGAGAACACGGAAGAGCGAGGAGACCTTAAATGTGGCGTTGCCTCTGTCCAGGTGTTAGCTAGCATGCTGTCCTGGGAAAACTCTTCCATTTTGTCAAGTGTGACATCAAACCTCCTGATAAATGTTAAGGAAAAATCCCCACATAAGTGACTCCCACTCCAGGGTCAGAGGAAATCCTCCCATTCCCACAAGCTCCCATTCCGATCAGCTTTTCCTTACACAGTGTGAGCTCCTACTCAGGGTCTTCGAAGCTGGATTCATTAATTTTAATGAATAGCTATAACAGTGTGAATAAGAGCCCTTGCTAACGAGGCCATGCATCCATCTGAGCAGGAAAAAAAAAAACCTTGGAAAATTAAAACAATGTACGCATGGCATGTTAAGGCCAAATTGGAAGGAGAGAGAGAGAGAGAGAGAGAGAGAGAGAGAGGAATCACTTCAGAATCTCTGGTTTTCTCAAGTCACAATTTACAATCTACATTTCAAGGTCAATTGAACCACTTGATGGCCAATTTGGGGACACGGAAAGAGCTACATGAGGAATTATAAATGGGCACGAGGGTGCCTGACACTAAGTAGACCGGCACACCACACTCCGCTGAATCTGTAATGATCTCAGGTCACTCCAAGAGCTCAGGTCAGAGGGACGCTGTGATTGAACACCAGCCTGGAGACACAGTTCTGCCCTTGCTGTGGGTGGAATTTCAATGTGGAGATGTGCCTCTAATGAGCTGTGAGGTGACAGTGGGGACAGGAAGTGTTTACGGAAGCCTGGCCCCTTGCTGACCCTTGGGGGCTCTGTTCCCAACTCCAGAACGTGCGTCCGTTTCAGCCCCAGCTAACAGATCACCCCCAGGAGGGGCTGCGGGTGGACGTGTACGTTAGCGGGTGCAGCCTGCTGAGAGGATCAGGCAGCTGATCCCAGCAGCACCCAGGGGGTGCTCTGGGAGAAGCTGATAGGGGAAAGGGATTCCATAGCCAGGACTGCCCAGCGTGTCTGTTCACACGCACAGTGATTCTTGCAGGGGATGGGGAAGGGAAGCCACGACTTCATTGAGCACAGAGAGCAGATGCATGAGCAGGTGAGGTTAGATGCCCGCCCGCACGCCCACATACCACTCCTCTGGCTGAGCCTGGGAGCCCTACACCAGAAGTCTCTGAGCCTTGTCTTTGCAGAATCTCTCTTAAGATTATAAAATCCTTTACCCATCCTTCCAAAATATTTGAAGAATGGAGCAGATGTGGCTCTTTCTGCATCGATCAGGGACGTTAATCAGAAAGTTCTCGAAGCCCCGTTCCAGAGATTCAGCATCAGAGGTACAGCTCTCACAGCTCAGATGGGGAAACCGAAGCGAGGGGTACATATTTGTCTGTCTTGATTAAGCTCATTAAGTTCCCCGTGAGGGTGTCAGTGCGTGTGAGATGGTGACAAGGGTCATGAGTGGCGTGATTGGAACTCAGATCTTTACCTGTGTTCATTCACTGTTTCCCGCTCCGTTGGAGGAGTCCTTCCTCCTAAGTCCCCTGCTTGTCCAGCTGAAACACCAGGTTCCTGAATGTCGCAGTCTGCCCCTGAACCCGTAGCAGCTCGGCCCTGTTGAATTAAACCTACAGCTCAATCCCACACTCGATCAAGGTGCATGCTCAGCCGCAGAGCCCACACATGCCCCTAATACATTGTGACACCCTATTACCACAGTGCCTTTATGAGCTTCAAGGGAAATTACATTTTAAATTATAGCATACAAGTATAATGGAAAATCTAATTGGAGCAATGACAGTTTATTTATCAATCATTTATCATTTTGATTTATAAGGTGTCCAAGTTGATTTAAAAGTAGCTAATGTTTGAAAATCTCAAGGCACCCATACAACCAAACACACATTGAAAGCAACAAAGTGAATTATTCCTGCTTTTCTGCATACCTTTGAACACCTTTCCAGACAACCAGGTGGATGGCAGGGACCGCCAAGCAGCGTCTCAGGGCCTCCTGATGTCAAAGCGCATCTATTATAGAACTCGGCAGCTGCAGAGTGTCAGTGTTAACACGGAGCCGAGGTCCGCTCAAGCTGCTAGTTCTTCTGCATCCCAAGGTCACAGAGCTTCCGAGGGCAGAGCTCGAGATGACCTCCACCATCAACCTGATTTCTACAACTCCACCTCCTGCTTAATTCCAAGGTCTTCCTTTAAGATTCACCCAAAGGAACCCGCAGGTGTCAATCATCAGCCCTGGCAGTGCAGCTCAGCCCACCTTGCAAACTCACCACACAGACAGGGTTTCTGCTCCCAAGCCTTTCTTCCCAACAATTCCCTGCAGGATTCACGGTGAGATCTCAGCATCGCTATGACCTCCAGCGTACCCTGGTTTGGATCCGAGAACTGCTAAACACAGCACTGGCCCTGGGTGCACCCATCTGGGCTCAGCATTCACATCCCCCTCCCCGGCACCGTCTCCCCAACCCTGACTTCACTGTGACCTGGTTTCCCTCTTCTCTCTTGCCATTTTAGCTGGACAGCTCTGAATGGCCTCTCCAGAAAGGGTAGCTCCAGGTAAGAGGTCAGAAGCCCTGAGAGATCCCAGGACTGCTGCCCCAGCTGAATCCCAGCCAGAGGTTCCACGGGCCACACCTCAGAGCCACCTGCAGTGGTCACAGAGGGTTCCCCCACCCTGATTTCTAATTCAACTCACTTTATATAGCGTGCACCTCTTCTGTCCTGGCACTGGGCTTCCTGGAGACTTCCCTGTCCTAAAAGAACTCCTTGTGCCCCTGAGCTCTTTACATTCTTCCACCTCCAAAGGTGTGCGGTTTCCACTCTGCCCCACCTCAGTATATCCCACAGAGTCACTGTGTTCCTCCTTATCTGCAAAGGCCTTCTGTCTGCTCAGCTGCCACACGAGGGAACAGCTCTGCTCTTGTCTACTAAAGAGGAATACGATCTGCTTCCAAATATTAGAGCACTGAGTGTTCACTGGGAGCCTCGTCTCCTAATGCCTTGATAACTTAATCAGCTTTGCATCCTGGATCATGTTAACCCAGCCTGTAAGGACCTGTCTGTCACCTTCCCCTGTGAGGATGCCTGAAATGCCGACCCATTAAGCAGGACGTGGCTCGCTTGGGATGCATCACAAATCCCCTCTACTGCTTGCTTGAAATAAAAACATATACCGATTCTTGTTGGGATTTCTGCTACCGACCGGAAGCACGCAGTGTTGGAAAACTGTGATTAGTGGGAACAGGGGTTGACTTGATTCATATGTGGCTTCCTTTCTGGAAGGTTGGGCCAGGCCCTGGAAACGTTCCTTGGGGGATTTGTTCTTAGTATAGTGTTTGACATATGTTAAGGCCACACAAACACTAACTGTTCATTATTATCAGTACTATCATTATTACACATTAAAATCTCTTAAGATTTTGACTGAGATTATATAATTTTGGGCAGGACCATTTGACCCCTTGTTCTAAGAAGCCATAATTATAGCTTAAAAAAAATGATTACAGCAACTTGCATTTCTAATGGACTTCAACTTTGCTCCCAACAATTCCCTGCAGGATTTGCAGTGAGATCTCAGCACCACTCTGACTTCCAGTGAACACCAGTTGGGCATTTAGAAGTCAGCTCAGGATGGAGCGTGTGGCTTTAGTGGTGGAGCACCGGCCCCGCAGGTATGATGACCTGGTTCCATCCCAGGCACTGAAAAAAAAAATCGCAAAAGTCAGCTCCAATTCTAAATCAGGAAGGCAGTCAGACTGCCAGGGCCACAGAGCTCCTACCTGCTGCCCCTGCTCAGGTCCCAAGCCAGCGCAGACCAGCTCAGTGCGGGCTGAAGCAGTGATCACCAGTGCTATCAGCTCACCGGGATCGGACCTGGCCAGAGTGGCTGTCAGCGCTTGGCACCAGGTACTGAGGGGCATCTGAGCCGCGCCCTCCACTCACCCACACAAACTTCAGGGTGCCACTTGTGCCACGGCCGCAGAACCCAGCAGAGCTAAGCCCTTCTGTTTCAACTGGGGCTGTCTCTTTCTTTTGGTTAGCTTTTTTGCTGCTGTGATCCGACAAAATAATTTTAGAGGAGGAAAAGTGTATTTGGGGGCTCACAGATTCAGAGGTCTCGATCCACAGACAGCTGGCTCCATTCCTCAAGGCTCGAGGTGAGCAGAAGAACATCATGGTGGAAGGGTGTGGTGGACGGAAGTGGCTCAGGGCATTGCAATCAGGAAGCAGAGAGACCTCACTCTGCAGATGTAGGATAAATACCTGATAGCCACATGCCCAAGGACCCACCTCCTCCAGCCACACCCTGCCTGCCTGAAGTTACCACCCAGCTAATCCCTGGCAGGGAATTAATTCACTGGTGGGGTTAAGGCTCTCCTAACCCAATCATTCTACCTATAAAATCTTCTTGCATTGGATCACATGTGAGCTTTTGGGGACACCTCACATCCAAACCATATCACTCCCCTTTCTATTCTGATGATCAGATTGTGTCCTTTGGGTGGCTGGTACCACCCTGCACAATTCTCTCCTCCTACTTCCTGCACTCTCCACTGTGCCCCACCCACAGGACTTGAGCCCCTTGGTCCTGGGAGCAGAGCTAGTGACCTCCAAGCTCGGTTTCTCACCCAACCTCGGATGCTTTTCCACCCCCAGTGGAGTCGATTACCTCCCGCCTACCAGTACCTGGCTCTGTCTTCCACTGGCTTCTAGGTGAGCCAAGGAGGAGGAGCCAGAGGGTGGGTACCAGAACCGCAGATGGGGATGTGTGAGCTGCACTCTGAGCCCCAGGAAGCCTCAGCACAGCCACGCCCACCCGCCTCCACCCTTGGCCCCAGCTAAGAGCTCAGGTCTCCAGCCTCGACCTGGTGAGGGCAGGGGCTGATCTTCAGGTTGGTGACCCCCTTGCCCAAGAGGGGGCTATGAGCATCTCCTAAATGAAGAGATGGATAAATACTCTAAGGACCTAGCTCTACCAGACATCAGATGAGAAGCTTGCGCATCTACTTGCCAGTGAGTTGCCTTCACAGTAGTATTGATATCTGCCCAAAGGAGTGCTTCTTTTAACCAACGAAGAAACCATTCAAATGTGTTTGTTGTAGGAAACTGAGTTTGCTGAATTAAGCAACGGGTGGGAAACCTAAGTCAAAACCACAGTGAGGTACCATTCCACACCCACCAGGATGATTATACTAATTTTTTTAAAGCATAAAAGAAGAGAGGATTATAAGGATGTGAAGAAATTGTGCCCCTTCGTGCCCTGCAGGTAGTATAGTGTAAAGCAATGTTCATTTCTCTGCTGCTACAGTTTGGTGGCTCCTCAGAATGGGAAATGCAGAACAACTATAGGACCTGGAAATTCTGCTCCCAGATATGCACCTAAAAGAACTGAAACCAGGTGCTCAAACAAGCACAGCTTCCATCCACACCAACCCGAAGTTGAAAGCAGCTCAGATATCCATCAATAGGCGAATAGAAGCTGGGCTCGGTGGCACACTCCTGCAATCCTAGTGGCTCTGGAGGCTGAGATAGGAGGATCACCAAGCTTGAGGCCAGCCTCAACAACCTAGAGCGGCCCCAAGAAACTTACCAAGACCCTGTCTCAAAATAAAAATACAAGGGACTGGGGGTGTGGGTGTGGGTCGGTGGTTAAGTGCCCCGGGCTTCAATACCCAGGACCAAAAGGAAAAAAAAAAAAAGGAATAGATAAACCAGTTGTGTACTTATGCAATGAAATACGAAGGAACAAAGTACCACAGTACTGATACATGAGATGACATGGGTGAATCTCTCAGCATCACACCAAGCGAAAAGGCCAACCCACCAACAGGTCACCTATTGCAGATCCCAGGACTCTAGAAAACGTAAATCCACAGAGACAGCTCAGAGTGGCAGCTGCCAGCCACGGAGGAGTGGGGGACACAGACAGACTTCTTGACGGTTCCTCGACTGTCCTTAGGAGTGATGGAAATATTTTGGAACTAAACAGAAGCAATGATTGCACAATATCGTGAATGTCCTAAACGCCATTACCGAGTAATGGTTAAACTTATGTGATGTGAAATTCACCTCTCTATATATCTTTTTAATTAAGCAGTAGGTAAATTCACTCGCCTTGCGCTGATTAGCTCCACTATTGCTGTACATTTTGTAGATTCTTTTGCTGGTTTTCTTTTGGCCTGAAGTTAAAGGGATCTGCACAAGTTTTTTTTTTAATTTTTTATTGGAGTGTGGTAATTATACAGAATCATGGGTTCCGTGGTGGCGAATTCGGGCAGGCATCGCATATAATTTGACCACTTTCCCTCCAGCCTTCCCTTCTCTCTCCTGCTGTTCCCCTTGCTGTCTGTCCACATTGCTCCAACAGGACCGAGACTCCAGCCCTGGGAAGGCGCCAGCGCTAGGCAGAGGTGACCTGGTCAGGAGAGCTCAGCCGGCCCTCAGGCCTGGGACTCGGTGTCTTAAAGGCCAGGCCCAGTGGGAGGGAAAGGTGAAGTCCAACTGTCCCAGCTGAAATTCTGCAAAAGCTGCTGGTGGCAATGGGGACAGCCCTGTCACTTCACGGAGCTCGCACTCCAGTAGAGGAATAAGCTGAATCTGAATATCAGACGGCAGCAAAGGATTTGGGCAAGGGCACCTGCTTTCAAGAGCGCAAACCAGAGGAGTAGCAGGGCTTCCTGCCGGGCGGGGGATGGCCATAGATGTGGTGGCCAGGGAAGGCCTCTCTGAGGAAGTGACATTTGAGCTAGGAACCAAACACCGGGTGAGAGAATTCCAGGCATTGGAATGGAAAATGCCAATCCCTGGACACAGAGTCCCTTGGGGACAGGTGGCTTCCCCATCCTGGCCTCCACCTCTGCTGCCCAAGCTGCTCCTCACCCTGTCCTCTAGCTGCATTGGAACAGAGGCTGCTGAGCCCTACTGATCTGGGACACAAGCCTCCCTTGTCCCTCACACCTGCCATGACTTCATGACAAATGTCACTCATGGCTTCTCTTTTCTCTGACTCTCCAGGGTGGCTTGAGATGCTTTCAAGGCAGAGGACGCCAGCTGGGAATGAGGCCAGGAGAGGGCACAGAGCTGTCACTCATTCAGGCCTGGACTGAGAGCACAGATTCTGTCTGAACAATTAAACCAGACCCATCAGCCTTCCCGGCTGTGGCAGAGCCCACAACAGTGACAGCCAGACGGGTCCCATGGAAATGGTGAGTGAGGCTCTCGTGGGGGTGAACAAGGCTGGAGGAACCTAGGGGCCTGAGCTGAGTGGCCTGTGCCGAGACCTCTTCTCCAGCCTGCACCGAGCCTGCGCCTCCCATTAGTCAAGAAAGGGGAAACCGGGTGGCTGGAGAAGCCTTGACCTCCCTGAGCATGGCTTCCTCTTTCACAGCAGCAGTTGAACAAAATCTAGGTCTGTAGCAGCAGCACTGAACCCACTTTCCCAGAATTCCATGCCACGGTCTTATTTTAACCAAATTAGGCCATCCGGTTGGAAATAGCCTCAATTGAACATCTGATCCCTGCGGGAAGGCTCCCACTGTGCGTGGGAGGGTGCAGAGACAGCTCCCGGGCTGGGGATGTGGAGGGAGGCGGGCAGGGCCTGGCAGGGCCTGGTGTCTCCATGCGCAGCTGTGCCCCAGCTCCGGGCCACCAAAGCCCCTAGGGGGCTGCTTCCACAGCCATCAGAAGCACCAAAGGAGTTTAGTCACCAAACGCCTTCCCTGAGCTTCATCTCCACCCTCCGCTGCAACTGCATTTTTAATCGATTTATGACCTCCTTTCTCCACTAAGGCATCTCCTGGCACGTGCTGGGGGGACAGTTTGAGATTAGGTGATTTCTCAGCATTAGAACCTGGAAATCTCTCAAAGCAAGGAGCTCGTTAACCAATGTTTACTGAGCCCTTATTCGACGTTGGCATGCTCATTCTATCGACCTTATTTAGCCACCCGAGCGACTCTGTGAGGCAGATATTCCTACCAATCTTAAGCTAGAGCCACAAGCCCAGGTCTCAGCTGGCAATGTGCCCTCCAGTGCTCCGCTGCTGAGCCACCATGGCATCTGGGCGTCTTCCCTGACTCTCCTCAAACCCCTCGTGTGGATATGGACAAACACTGATTGACCTGCTGAGCACTGCACGGGGTAGAGGGGAGGTGGAAAGGCCACCTACTCCCCATTGGGGAGATCAGGAAGGAGAAAGGGACCCTTCAATCCCCAAAAGCAAGCCCTCCTACTAACTCACCTCCCATAGCCCGCCAAGGCCAGCGGAGACTTCAACCATCTGAGCTCTCACTCCCTGACTCTGAAATGTCTAAGTTGGTGACAATCACTCTGTCCCCTTCAGATGACCTGAGAGAGAGTGATCGCCACCTCGGACCCAACAATCCCAACCAAGCTGCCTGGATATCTCCTCCAGAAGGCCAGAACCCACAGCCTGGAACGCCAAGACCTTCTTCAGGAGGTCTCCACCAGGCCAGGACCCCAAGAAGGACCCCAGGCAAAGCTCCTCCACACCACGAGCTATTGATCAGGAATGTAAGTTCTTGCAGGCAGATCTCAAGGGTGCCCCCAGAGAGAGTCAAGTGGGTGGGCCCCAGGGCAACCGTGCTTGGTGTCTTTACAGCACCACAGCTGCACTTTACATAGGGTTGACTCATTAATTATGCAGTGTCAGCCATCAGGGTCCCATCAAGTTGATCACTAACTCAGGATCAGCAGACAGGGCAATGATGTGGGAGTGAGATTCATTTCTAGGCAGGACACAGCTCCGTCCTCTCTCACCAAGGTGGGGTGGGTGCGATGGAGGAGTTGGAGGGGCTGCTTTCGGAACTGAATGGTTCAAGCCCTCAGCACCACCTGAAATCGGAGCACCAGCGATGGCCTGCCAAGAGTTCTAAGGGACCCTTCTCTTTGGGGAAGGCAGAGGGACTGTGCGCTAGCCACCTTCAGCAGCAGCTGAAGAGACAGGTGTCATTACAAGATAACTGACTAGGGAGAGCGGCCACCACCCCAAGGTGAAGCGCAGGGCACTTTACATATCAATAAGGTCAATTATCAGAGAATGTCACATTCCTTGGTGCAGCCATTAACCTATATTGCTCTTGTTAACCTTTCTGATGAAGAATCTTTCAAAAATAATTATATTAAAGCACAATTCTCAGCAAGTTTAAAATATGTGAACGTTCCGTTTCAGTACGCCTGAGTCATGAGATAATGAACCCTGATTGCTGGGCTGCTGCAGCGGGGTTCTTAATCAAGCCTCCCTTTGCTGCTCGGGGCTGGTTTCAGAGTGGCAGGCAGCTGGGGGAGACCTACACAGGGAGCAGGAGACAGGCTGGACGGGAAAGGGTCAGTCTGCTCTGCGGTGGAAGCTAATGCCCACCCATTCGGTGTGTGTCTTGGGGTCCTGGAAGGGACCTGGGAGATGCCCCCGCCCAGCAAGGCACCCACCCTGCCCCT
Organism: Aplodontia rufa; assembly: GCA_004027875.1. NCBI lineage: Eukaryota > Metazoa > Chordata > Mammalia > Rodentia > Aplodontiidae > Aplodontia > Aplodontia rufa. The sequence continues at coordinate 28,359 of PVKS010018442.1, forward strand.
GGAACTCCGGAGGTCGGTTCTACAGAGGACCCCTTTGCCTACAGCATGACCTCAGAAGTCAAGGGCAAGTCCTGAAGAAGAGGACAGAGAGGACCTAACAGTTCTGAGAGGCCAGTGGCAGGGATCGGATCCTCGGCTGAGCCTGGGTGGTAGGGGGTCGGATATTACCGAGGACCCAGAAGGAAGGTAGCAGGAGCCTGCAAAAGCGTTGATGCAGGGGTACAAAGGGGAGAGTGGCAGGGGACGTTTTGGGTTGATCTTGTCCCTTCCGGTAACTGCCTGAGCTCCAGGCAGACCCCCCGGGAGTCAGACACCTAGGGCCGGTTGCCAGCGTGAACTTTTGCTATCAGAGTTTGAGGTCAAAGGAGGACTCCGGGAGCCCAAAAATCAAGTCCAGCCGTTTGCACCCAAACCAATCAGAAAATTAAAGGTGAAAGCCGAAAAGGAGCTTTCATCAGCAAAGCGACACTGGGAAGGCAAGGGACCAGCTTTCCCAGCCCCGTTCTGGGGGCGTTGACTCGAGCTCCCAGACTACCTAGGCCAGAAGTTTGCCCAAGGGGTTTTGGTCAACCTGTGGTCTGGCGGATCACTAGCTCAGGATCCATCAGCTAATGGTGTAGTAAGAAGCTACTGCTCCCAGCGGGGTAGCTTTGACAGGTTCATCAGATCCCATGATCCTGGAATCCCAGATGACTGACTCGGAGCAACGAGGACAGGTGAAAACGCAGGCAGAGATACCAGATTTATCACAGGTGCAGGCCCAAGTGGAACTGTGTCCATGGTGTTGGCAGGAGCGGCCTCCAAGTGCTGTGATACCGCCACGTGGCTATGCGCTCCCGCTAAATCCCAGCTGCAGCAGGGGTGGCCTCCAGCCTGAGAAGCGAAATCTCAGAGCCATTTCCTGTCCGGTAGCTGAGATGCTGGCTCTAAGCAAGAGATCCACTTGAGTTCCCGAGTCTTGGAGCTTTCAGGAGGCCGGCTGGTGCAGCTTGATATGATTCGTAGAGAAGACTGGGAGTGGAACTGGGGCAGAGCCAGGAAGAAGCCTCATCCATAAACTCAAATTAGGGTGGCACTGGCCACCCTAAATCTGCCAGCACCCAATTGACTCTCCAGTCTCTGGGAGCTTTTCTCCCACAAGGAAGAGCCCTTCCAAACTTGTCACCAGGCAAGGGAAAAGGAATTTCCATTATATTCCATGCATCCAAGCTTTCCACGGATATTCACTTAGACTGCAGCTTTAGGGGAGGAAGTGGAGGGAAAAGACTGCCCCTTAAGCACAGACCAGAGGAAGGGAGCTGGCAAAATCTGCGGACAGTGCTCCACCCAACGACACGTGGTGCGTTACGTGTTTGCTGATTTAATAAGGACAGGGAGACACTGCTACAACTGATCAAATCTCCCCAAATCAATGTGTTAAATTTAATCCCCAAGACCACAGTGTTGAGATGGAACGCTAAGGTGACAATGGGTGATGACCCTATTCTGGGAGTGAGTTAGTTATCTTGGGAGTGGGTTCCTGACCTAAGGATGGGTTAGATCCCCTTCCCACCCTCCTCTCTCATGTTTTCTTGCCTTCTGCCTTCCACCATGGAAGGCCTCTTTGTACCCTTCACCCTTAGACTTTCCAACCTTCAGAACTGTGAGAAACTAGTCTCTGCTCTTTATAATTTATCTGGTCTCAGTTATTCTGTTACAGCAGCACAGAATGGGCTAAGAGATCACAGAGAGGTTCAAGAATTTCCCAAGGGCACACAGCTGGTGGTAGCAGCATCAGAATTGATGCCCAGGCAATGGACCCGGACTCTGATCTTTTCCAACCTACTGCAGAGAGGAGGTAGGTTGAGAATCTGGTGTATAAGTATGGGCTAGAGAAGAGCAAACCAAGGTGGGGTCTCTTGGATGAAAGAGACATTCAGGAGGTAGCAGTGTATGGCTCAGTACAATCCCTGCAAAGTCACAACAGGTCAGGCTCCTGGGAAATGCCAGCCACCCAGGAGCCAAACAGCAGGGGCCAAGAAGGGCCAAGGAGCTTAGCAATCTGGAGTCTCAATCCAGGCAGGAGGAATGTGGCAGGTGCTAACCAAGGACCACCTCTTGCTATGATTTGGATGAGTGTCCCCAAAGGCCTGTGTGATAAAGTCAGTGGCATTGTTATGTTAGGACAGCCTTGTGGGAGGAAGATAAGTCCCTGAGAGCATGCCCCTTGAAGGGGATACTGGGACTACACCCCTTCCTCTCTCTTTTGCTTCCTAGCCTCCACGAGTGAACCACCTCCCCAAACATGCACCCTGGCCACAGGCCCTGAAGCAATGGAAACCTCCAAAACTGTGAGTCAGAATGAAACTTTCCACTGTTTAATCTGGTTACCTCTGGTAGTTTGTTACAGCAATGCAAAGCTGACTAACACACCTCTTGATATGGCCTTTCTTTCCAGGTAGATGCCTAGACAGTGAGCTTCCCTTCTGAAAATCATGTTGGGGATAAAACTACGACAGAATACCTGATGTGTCTTCCAGTAGAAAGATCAAGAAGGTGAAAAGAAGGCAGAAAGCCGGAGCACCACGGCCAGATCTGGTGAAGCCAAATGCAGAACCTGCTCACCAGCTAGGCAGTCTGGAGGAGTGGTTAGCAATGCTGACCCCAGAGATGGGCCACGCCCTCTTGAGTCTTGGCTGTGCCGGGTGCAGGTTACAGGGCCTGGGGCAGGGTTCTGCAAGCTTCTGTTCCTCACGTTACTAAAACAGGGTTGTCATGAAGGCTAAAGGAGCCTCACTGGTCAGGCTGGGTTAGGCTCACGTTCAGTGCACAGTAGGCATTGAACAAGGTGGGAAGAATAGGAAACGGATGCAGGCTGGCATCAAGAAGCCAGGGCCTCCTGCACCACCAGTGCCGGCTCAAGTTCAGGGGGAGCAACGGGGATCCGAACACACACAGTAAAGGCCTCGACACCTTGGGAACTCATGTTTAAACGGAAAGCGACCCCCATCCTGGGGAGTCCTAAGGAGGGGATGTAACTGGGGCGACAAAGGCAGATGCCTATGAGGGCCAGGGGGGGCCTCCTAGGCCACCCTGGAGTGCTGGCCGAGACACAGCTTGCTGGGCCTCCAACAGGGTTCTGATCCCCTAAGGGTGGGGTGGGCACTGCGACCAGCAAGCCATGCCAGGGCTGCTGGTCCCTGACTGTGGTCCCACCACCCGAGGAAGAGGTGGACATTGCAGAGAGTTAGGCTTAGCATGCAGAAGCACAGTCTCTAAGCTGCAGAATCTGTGGACATAGGTACAAGTCTTAAATTTGGAATTTTACGTGAAATACCTGCTGTCCCCAACACCATGCTGCCCAAGCTGAACAAGCCTGGCCTGGTGCGACCTCTGGCCGAGCCCCATGGGACGTGCTGTCTGTGAACAGTACCAGGTCAGTGCAGACGATGACAATGGCCCTGGCCACAAGGTAAGAACAGAGGAGAAGCACCCGCAACGCGGGGCAGTGGATCATTCCCAGGACTCGTGAGCTCCAGTGCCATTGTGGCGTTGAGAAGGCTGAGCAGCCTGTGTTCCTCCCTGGATTTAAAACGAACTCTTCCTGACAACAGCATACGGGTGACGACAGAGGGGAGGGGTCCTGAAGGTGCAGGAAAAGAAGGGGCAAGCGGGAGCTAAAGACCATCATAGAGAGGGAGAGGTTGGGGGAGGAGGGCTGGCTTTGCTCCCAGAACCTCCGTTCAGCTTGCAGCTGCAAACCCCAGAGACCTCCATGTGAACATCCAAACAGAAAGGGTTTGACTTTTCTTTTACTCTACTGCTTTTGAAGACCTGAAGAAAACCAGGAAATTCAAGCATCTCGAAAGCACCACTGGAATCCTGCAGCTAATTTTAATTGTGCAGGTCTCGATGAAGAGCATTTGCGGATCAAATCCTCTAACTGACGTGCTATTAATTAAGCAAGGAGTGTGCACTCGACCTCTGCTGGAATTCCCCCCGCCAAGCCAACACTAGAAGGCTTTTTAAACCATGATCTCATTGTCCCTTGTTTCCATGACGAATATTACCTTAGCTCAACCTTTCATAGAAGACCAAAAAAAACCAAAAAAACAAAATCACCCTGATTTTTCCAAAATGAAAAGTTCAGGAAAGAGTTATTCACATTTTGCAAATCGATCTGTTTAGTCAAGTGAAAATCTCTATTTCGTGGTTTTAAAATTAGCATGATTTCCATCATGGGGACTGGAAGTGAATGATTTCCACTTACCATTCTGGTTAAATTCAGAATCCAAACTACATATTTACAAGTGGGGAAGGATATTTACTGGCAAGGATTCTCCATTCTGTTAGCCTAATGTTCTTGGTTATCACCGTGGCAAAGGCAGAGATATAGATTTTGGGAGGCTCCCTGGGGTCTCAGTCCCCACAGAGTCTGAGAGCAGACGCAGGCACAATGCACGGACCCCCAGCAGACCCCAACCTGGCAGCTATGTGTCAGCCAAATCAAAGGTTTTAAATGCCCAGTGCCTGTTAGCTGTAGCAGACTGCCGAAGATCGGCCCTGCAGTTACCAGCAAAAGTTGAACTGCGGAAATCGGGAACATTCAACAGCCTCCGGCAGAGGAACTGGGGCCAGTGTTCTCACCATGGTCACACTTGGGTGGTGAGATCCAAGGACAATCTCAAAGAACTCCGACCTTCGAAGCAGCCTGAGAGCTCCTCTAAAGCGCACAGGTACCCGCCCCTCGGTAATTGTGGCATCGAAGTCTATGACCATATTCAAATTCCGAGCCCCTTCTCACTCGTCAGATGGATACACACAAGGCTGTATTTTAATCTCTGATTCACTTAATTACCCATTCTGTGCTTGAGATGCAAGACCTCAAGTACTGTTTCCATGGGGACAAGATTCACGGTGGCTTTCCCACCTCCCTCTGCGTCCACCGGACGCCGTCTTCGCCAGCTCTCTTGAGCACGGTCGAGGGACCTTCCTTGTGGAGAACCAAGAACGGACATCAGCCCACATCAGAGCAGGGCACTGTCTACCTAGACTGCACTCATGTTTTCTTTCTCTCCAGGGCTCAGTTATGGGTGGTCTCAGCTGCCCATCTGAGAAAGAGAAAGACACTACAGTCCCTGACAACGCTCCATCCCGTCTCAACACGGACTTCAGGGAGCGTGCTCAACGGGCAGGACAGCCAACGCCATCAACCAAACAAAGCTGATCACCTGCAGGAACTGAGGGGACGGCTCTGTGGTCAACACCAGCATTCAATGGTGGTGCAGAGATGCAGAATGGCTGGCACTGGCCTTGGAGGACGCATTCTGGGGACCCTTCGGGGGGGAAATTTCCAGGTTCCATGTCCAGATCTAAAGAGGTGTCAGTACACTGGAGCCCCATCCTGGTGCCCCAACAGCGTGCCGGCTCTCCTGGGACAGCCACCATGGCCTCTCCTCGCCAACAAAATGAAGACTGCAGCAGCTGCCTCCTGGAGTCACCGTGTGGAGTGTACCGGATTGTCCTTGTGAAGGATCTCGAAGGCTCCGTGCCTGCAGGAGGTGCTTGCAAAGGGAGCTCCCCCTCCCTGCAGAGGCAGTCACCGTCCCACTGGCTCACCTGACGGCGCCAAGCAGTAGAAAGCCTGTGTCTTCAAGGTCAGGACTGAATCACGCAGCCCCTGCCTACCTGTGAAACAGGGGAGATGGCTCACCTTCCTGAGCTGCCGAAGTGGAGTGAGGGACGCCTCCCGCAGTGACAAACGATTTCCCTGCTCCTTTGCGTCCTCGATCACTCTGCTCTGTATCTCTCTGTAACCCTGGGAGAGTTCCTTAACCTCTCAAGGTCTGAGTTCTCCTCCCCATAAAACCAGGGAATTTGACACCATCCTCTCCTAATTCCCTCCCAACTCCAATGTGCTATGTGTCCGTGACTGTGAGCCACCCGAGGGATACACTAATGGGTTCCATCCCAAGAAAGACTCGGATGTAATATTGTGAGCAGTAACATGGGCTTCCAGCTGGCTCTCCCTCTCTCCCCAGCAGAATTCCCCGTCCTTCTGAGCGTGATGAATAATCCAACTTAGCATGCTTGCCTGAGCCCTGCCCGTGTCCGCAGGCTGTGACCCTTGGGGCCAGCAGGAAGCAGCACCATAAAGCTAGGGAAAGAAGCTGTCAGCACCCCGTCTCCTTGCAATGCCCTCTGTCCAGGCCCATGCTTTCAGTCACCTTGGCATCTCCCACCAGGGTCAGTACTGCATATGACAACTCCCTCCTTCCCCAAAATACACCATCCTTTTGTTCTCTTCCCTTGGGACGTGGTGTGCTTTCTGTCAGTCTTGGGAAGTGATTTATTTAAGCACTGATTACTCACTCTAAAAGATACCAAGGTGAGCAAGACCGCACATCTCCCGGAGGAGCCTTCGATCCTAAAGGCAGGGGATCTTAGTATACAATTACAATTTGGAAACATTATGTGATAATGTAAAAATAAAATATTATTCTTTCAGAAAAGGAAAAGAACATTACTCCCTGAAGTGAGGAAAGAAAGCTTTTGTGGAAAGGCGGCTTTTGAGACAGGCATCTGCTACAGGCAAGATCATAGGCTATAATGGGAAATAAAAGCTTTATAGACAGAGAAAATATAAATGAAAACACTGACAGAGGACGTGGGCAGGGAGCAGGGGAAGCAGAAAGATCTGACCTGGCCAGGAGGCAGGAGGAGGACCAAGGGAACAAAGTCCACATGCTTGCTTGGAGCCCTCAGGTGCAGTGCCGGGAAGGTCCCATCAAGGTCACAACACACGGAGGGGGGGCAGTCTCCCTCAGAGCTTTTATCCCAGAGCTGTGCTGGGATCATTGAAGAAGCAGGTGGCTCCAAGACCTCCGTGGTGGCCTGTGAGAGATGCCATGGGACTGAAACCTAGGAGGCACGTGGGGTGAAGACAGGAGTGCACGAGGGAGGCCCATCCACAGGGCCGGGCTGGGAAGACAGATGGAGGCCCAGAGCGTGAAACAGGAATAGGGCATCTGAATCCCAATGGCAACTGACGCAGAAAGGGGGAAATTGGAAGGCCAGGACTGAGCGGGAAGAAGCCAGTGGGTTTGCACAACAGGTTGAGGTTGAGGGGATCAGGCTGCTCTGAGCCTGAATTTTTAAATTTTTTTTTTGTACTGGGAATTGAACCCAGGAGTGCTTAACCCCTGAGCCACACCCCCAGCTCATTTTACTTTTTATTTTGAGACAGGGCCTTGCTAAGTTGATTAAAGACTCACTAAGTTGCTGAGACTGGCCTTGGACTTGCAATCCTTCTACCTCAGCCTCCTGATCCGCTAGGATTACAGTTGTGCACCACTGCACCTAGACAGAGGTGTCACGAAGGCTGGAGGGAAGAGGCCAGAGGGAATGTCATCCAGTGGGTTGAGTGAGATTTGGACCCAAAGGCCCAAAATGGGGAGACTGTAGAAGGGAAAGTGGGGGACCCAGGCTGGGGGACCCAGCATGGTGAAAACCCGGGAAGCAGAGGTTCCAGGAGAGACAGGATTGGGGGAAGGCAGCCCATAGTCAGGGAGGGTCTTCATTTTAGTGCATGACCCTGAAATTCCTGGGCAGCGTGGGGGACAGGATTTCGGGACAGGCAGCCTCCTCCCTCCCCTCTGGAGAGACTCCATCCTGGTCTGAAACAGGGAGCCTCCAGCTTTCCCCGTGGAGAAACTTTAGTGGATTCAAGGAGATGGAGAAGACCTTGGGTGTTTTAAAATGGAATCCCTCAGCTCTGTCAGCAGAAAGACCCTGGGGAGTCCTTAGGGAGCAGGAGAGGCCCTGCCGGGAAACTGCTTGCTCAGGAACCAGATGTAGCTGCTCTGCAGGACAGGCAGAGGAGACCTGCAGCTGCCTGGGCCAAGCAGGGACAGAGAGGTGGAGATGGGAGTGGGGACAAGGACAAGCAACCTGCCAGCTGGACTGAGGCCCCACCTGGGAGTGGCAGGGGGCAGAGGGCTTTTTAAGAACTGATATTGTGTAAAGGAAATTTAAATGCATGTTAAGAATCCAGTCTGACACAGCATATCAAAACCTTGGAACAGGATGAAAGCATTCTTTTTTTTTTTTAATTTTTTTTTTTATTTTGAGCAACCTTACAAGATTTTAACAAAAGGGGAAATTTTATAGCACTGAGAACCGACATGAAAACTCGGGAGAGATCTCAAATCCATAAGCTTATGCTCCATCTCGAATTCCTACAAAAGGAAAGACAATACGACCCCAAACATAGCAGAAGACAGGAAAGAAGCAAGATCAGAGCTGAAATCAATGAAATAGAAAACAAAAAATAAAAAACAATGGAAGGAATTGAGCAAACAAAGAGCTGATTCTTTGGAAAAAATAAACTTGACGGACCCCCAGCTAATCTCACTGGAAGGAGAGAATCTAAGCAAAATAACAAAATCTCCAACAGACAGGGAGTGATCGCCACTGACCCTGCAGAAATCAAATGGATTATCAGAACCTATTTTGAAAAAAGATTCTCCTCCAAACGAGGTAACTTGGAAGACATGGATGAATTTCTACACACATACTACATCCCCAAGTTGACGCAAGATGATGCTGAAATCCTAGACAGCCCTATAACAGCCACTGAAATCCACATAGCAATTAAAAGCATTCCAAAGAAGAAAAGCCCAGGACCCGGTGGATTCCCCACTAGGAGGAGGAGTTAACACCTCTCCTTATCATGCAATTCCAAGAAATTGAAAAGGAGGGAACCCTCCCAAAAACTTTTTATGAGGCAACTATAACTCTGATACCAAAGCCCAACAAAGACACATCAAAAAAAGAAAATTACAACACCAATATCCCTGATGAACGCTGATGCAAAAATCCTTAATAAAGTTCTATCAAACCACCTTCAAAAACACATCAAGAGGAGAATTCATCACAATCAAGCAGGGTTCATTCCAGGGATGTAAGGATACACAAATCAATAAATGTGATTGACGACTTAAACAGAATTAAGGGCAAAACCCTAGCTGGAGCATCAGGCAAGAGAAGGAAATCAAAGGGATAAGAATAGGAAGAGAGGAAGTGAAACTCTCCCTTTTTGCTAATGACATGAAGATCCACAAAAACTCCACCAGAAAACTGCATGAGCTTATAAACAGATTTACCGAAGTAGCAGGCTACAAGATCAATGCCCATAAATCAATAGCTTTCCTATATGCAAACTAACAATAATAGGGCAGAAGAAGAAATCAGGATATTGTTCCCATTCACAATATCCGCAAAAAGAATAAAATGCTTGGGAATTAATCAAACAAGGGAAGTGAAAAAAAAAACCCTCTGCAATAAAAATTATCAAACATGGAAGAAAGAAATTGAAGAAGACCTGAGAAGATGGGAAAATGTTCCATGCTCTTGGTTAAGCAGAATTAATATAATTAAAATGGCCACTCTGCCAAAAGTACAATGTAAATTCAATGCAGTCCCCATCAAGACATTAATGCCATTCTTCACAGATGTAGAAAAAGCAATTCTCAAATTCGTTTGGAACAACAAGAAATCCAGAATGGCCAAAACATTACTAGGCAATGAAGATGAGGCTGGTAGATTTGCAATACCAGATCTAAAACTGTACTATGGAGCTGGAGTAACAAAAACAGCACGGTGCTGATACCAAAATAGGAATGAAGACCAATGGAAAGGAGTGGAAGACAGTGAAGCAAACCCACAAAGTTTTAAACATCTGATCTTTGACAAAGGTGGTCAAAATATAACACGGAGCAGAGACAGCCTATTCAACCAACGGACAGGCATGTGCAGGAAGTTGAAATTAGACCCTTACCTCTCACCTTGCACAAAAATTGAATTGAAATGGGTCAAGGAATTCGTAATTAAACCAGAAGCCATAAAACTGCTAGAAGAAAAATTAGGACCAACACTCCAGCACATGGACGTTGGCAATGACTTCCTTAACGCAACCCCCAAAGCGAAAGATTAAAGTCAAAAATTAATGAATGGGACTCCATTAAATTAAAAAGCTTTTGCTCAGCCAAGGAATTGCTCAAATTTGTCAAGAGACAGCCTGCAGAATGGGAGATAATCATGGCCTGTGATTCCTCCAACAAGAGACTAATAATATCCAAAATTTAGAAAGTACTCAAAAAATTTAACCTCCAAAATACTAACAATCCAATCAATAAATGGGCCAGAGAGCTAAACAGAAACTTCTCAACAGAGGACATTGAGCAAGCCAATGAATGCATGAGAAAGTATTCTAAATCACTGGCAATCAGAGAAACGCAAATCAAAGCCACATTAAGATTTCACCTCACTCCAGTCAGACTGGCAAAAATGAGGAATATCAGCAGTAACAGATGCTGGAGGGGTTGCGGGGAGATAAGAACACTAGTGCACTGTTGGAGGAAGTGCAGACTGGTCCAGCCACTCTGGAAAGCAGGGTGGAGACTCCTCAAAAAATTAGGGATGGGGGCTGGAGCAGTGGCTCAGTGGTTTCGGCGCTTGCCTGGCAAGCACGAGGACCCGGGTTCAAACCCCAGCACCACGTACACAACTAAGTGTTGGAGCAACAAAGGCCATGTGAAAAACTCAATAAAGTTGTTTCTCTCTTTCTCTGTCTCTCTCATTGTCCCCCTCTCTTTAAAATAAATAAATAAAAATAAAATAAAATAAAAAAATATTAGGGATGGATCCACCATACAAACCAGCTATCCCTCTTCTGCGTATTTTCCCAGAGGAGTTAGAATCAGCACATTACAGCGACACAGCAAAATCCGTGTTCATAGCTGCTTAATTGACAATAGCTCAAGTATGGAACCAACCCCGATGCTCCTCACTGGATGAATGGATCCAAAAGCTGAGCTCAATTCAGCTGTTAGAAAAAAAACAATATTGCGGCCTTTGAAGGTAAATGGAAGGCAATGGAAGAAATCATGCTGAGCGAAGTCAGCCCAACCCATAGAGCGAAGGGTCGAATGTTCTCGGTCATTTGTGGAGGCCAGAGCTGAATCCAGGCTGGGGTAAAAGCAACCAAGGGCGATAGCAACGCCTAATCTAGGGGAATCACAGACATGTAGGCAGGGGGAGGGAGAGGCATGGGGAGGGGAGAGGGAGGAAGTTAGGGAGGGATCCGGGGAGACAATCAGCGATGTAGCACACTCTTTACCCCCCTGAGAAGTTAAATATCATGTATGCAATCATTTAATTCTGGGGAATTCCCAGTGTGATACATATATATGTATACATATATATATATATAATTTTGTTATATGTATTATATATTTGTTATATATATATATATATATATATATATATTTGTTAGGAGCATAATATAGGCGATTCAAGAGACTGGGGTGTGGTGATGTGGGGTAACCTTAACTATAGTTTATGATCAACTGCATATCATATAGTTATGCATTTATGATTGTTAAACAACTCGACTCTTAATTTAAAATATAAAATAAAAGAACCCAGTCTGAAATGCTACACGACATTCTGGGAAAGGAAAAGTTACCGAGATGGTTGGCAGCACCCTGGTCCCCAGGGACGAGCAGGTGCAACACAGGGTGCTCAGGGCAGCGGAAGACCCCACGTCATACTGTAATGGAGGAGTCACGGCTCATGCAGCTGCTGAAATCCACAGAAAGACAAGGCGTGGTGGTTCACGCCTGTAATCCCAGAAGCCCTGGAGGCTGAGGCAGGAGGATCGCAGGTTCAAAGCCAGCCTCAGCAGCTAAACAAGACCCTGTCTCAAAACAAATAAAAAAATAAAAAGGGCTGGGGATGTAGCT
>PVKS010018443.1:0-40114 GCA_004027875.1 Aplodontia rufa
TTTTTTTTTTTTTTGGAATTGGGGGTCGAACCCAGGATGTTGCGAATGCTGTGCAAGTGCTTTGCCACTGAGCTACATCCCAGCCCGACCCAGAATGTTTTTGATCACAAGAGTAAGGCCTAGACATTACTCTATGAGGTAAGATCCTTCTCTTATTGGAGTCACTGATGGTGGCAAACACATAATCCTAAGTAACTTTGTGGGAACTCCATCATAAAATGTCTTTTTTTGAGTGTTTGAAAAATAAGCTGCTGCTATAGGATTTTAGGAAGACTGGCCCCATGCCGAGATGGAAAGCATGTGGTCATCAACTCTAACGGGAGCCTTAGCTGAGAGGGCTCATTTTGGGATGAAAATTGTCTTCCTGTTTTCTTACTACATCAATGATGCAGCAATTTCTTTGATAATTTCCAGTTGTGCACAAGCCAGTCAGCAGAAAAATTAGAGTTTCCTTTCTTCCCTAGCTGAAAGAATATTCTTTCAAAAGAAAGGAAAAAAAAAATAAGAAAAATCCATAGCAACACACATTTATCTCCCTCTGCCCCCTGCTCTGGTTTTTGGGGAAAGAGACTAGTTTGATGTACAATGTCCTGTCTTAGATCTTGACTTAACAGTTGCCTCTCCAGAAGTGTGTAGCATTAGGGGGGAACTGATGGGCACCCTTTAGTGATTTGATATGTTTAAGTAATGGTATCCCCTTCAGTGGCTGCATATCTCTTGCTTGCTACTGCTCTATAAGCTAGAAAAAAGGATATCAGTTGATCATTGGAATTTCACTTACATTTTTCTCATTAAACTGCTCACACATTTTATTTCTTTTGGATGGGGAGAGAGTAATACATTCCAAACTTGCAAAAACAAAGTAAAAACTTCAAAGAGTATAAGAATCGTCCCTTTACCATCAGGGAAGGAACTTCAAATTAGGCTGCAGATTTTCTACCAATGTGTAACCGAATTTAGGATTTTAAGATGTAGTAAAATCATCATATTCCAGCAAGGTCAGGAAATGTAGTGTGCAGCCTTCACTGAGTTTGGATGCCAATTCTTCTCTAATGTTTTTAGTTTCAGAGCAAGGTCAAGTCCAGACTGCTTATGGACTAGCTAGAGTAGGAATGTGGGGATTTGTAAGCATGGGCTTCTTCTTAGTATCTATCCTAGGACTGAGCTTAGCCCAGCCTTGTAAATCTAAACCTCCTTACTTGTAGAATCTATCCAACACTAGAAAGTTGAAGGGAGCTTGGGGATGGTGTGCATGCCTGTAATCTCAGTAATTTGGAAGGCTGAGACAGGAGGATTGCAAATTCAAGGCCAGCCTCAACAACTTAGCAAGACCCCGTCTCAAAATAAAAAATAAAAAGGACTGGGGATGTGTGGGGATGTGACTCAGTGGTTAAGTGTCCCTGGGTTCAATCTCCAGTACAAAAAAAAAAAAAGTTAGGGTAGGGAAAGGGACTAATCCTAAAGTCAACTTATTTACAAGAACTGTTGGGTTACCCCAGGAAGGGGAGCAGCTCTGCTGAAGAATGAGGGAAGCAGGGTTGGTTAGAAGTTGAACTGTAATAAAGTTGCAAGAAAGGTTTCAGCAGATTCCAGGGAGGGGATTGGGGACTTTGGAACTGGGATGACAGTCTGTCAGAGAAGTCCCTTCTTGAGTCAAAGTGGTCAGGCCTTGCTGCTCTGCTATACCACTGGTCATTAGCTGAGGGCTGCCCATAGGACAGGGTGACATGGCTCCCCTTTGCAGAGGGCAATTCCCAAAGAGGAAGAACTGGAGGTTGCCAGCAGCAGCACCTCAACGATGAGTGGATCAGCCCTAAGGCAGGGACTGAGGTTTTCCTTGACATCCAGCAACTGCTGTGCAGTTTCATTTAGTGCTCTTGATTGACATTGCAAAGTAAGGCCTCAGTGAAAAGGAAAATATCAAGACTAGGATAAAGGCATTGGGACAACATAAGGTCAAGGCCAGTAGAGGCTGGCCATCAGAGGTTCCTGTATTACCTCTTGCCTTGTGCCTCCTCTACAGTCAGCCAGCTCCTCTGCCTCAGAGCACCTTTCAAATACCTATTAATGAGTTAACATGGCCTTTTGCAGGACTCATCACGGCATCTGTGCTTTAGCACAGTCTTCTAGGGCAGGAAAAGGCAATATAACCCAATTTTAAGAACATAGGTTCTGAAATCAAACAGGCATGGATTCAAATCCCAGTTCTGATTCTTGATACCTATGTCTCCATGATCAAAGGACTCGTTTTTTAATTCATAAGACAAAGCCAATAACATCGACCTCATGAAGTGAAGGTAAAGAATAAACTAGCATGGTAACTGCAAAGGGCCCAAGGTGTGTTCACGACTATTATTTAAATGATAGCAATTTAGTGTTACTAATCATATTTGTATTAGCATTATCAGCCATCAGCCACGTCTGTCTGGGCTGGTGGGTATGTATTTTCCAGGTGCAGGATGCGATGGACTTTGGCTGAAAGCATGATGATCTCTCTGGGATGTTCCTGTTCTTCTAATAACAGCCCAATGCGGTCAGTCATGTGCTCTTTTGTCATGGCTCCTTTTCACACGTGAAAGACATCTGGAGACAGAGTGTTCTGATGTTAAATGGTCCAAAAGCCAGAGGTGGGTCAGTCAATTAGATGATGCCTCCAGTCTTTCTTAGCCTGTTGCTGCCTCAGGAGCAAGCAGCAAGGTTTGCATAAAGCAAGTGCCCTTCTGGAGCAAAGACAGCAGAGGGAAGTGATAACTTCATTAGAAGAAGGCAAATACCATAGGTGGGCATCAATTCTGTAATTTAAACTTTTTACAAATCCTGATATTCCTTTAAAATGGTTAAAATACATTATATGTAAACAAAATTATATGCATATGTAAATGAATAGAGTTATAAACAATAAAATAAGTATATATATAAATACAAATAAATGCATAAATCAAACATATGTGTATATATGTATATATATATATATATTCAACATTCATCTCCGCATGGAACAAATGAAGAATACATATATTGATGCCTGATTTTACTTAACATCAAGATTAATTATTTTTCAAGGTAAATATTGACTGAAGTGGAAACCAGAGCAGTGTGTACCTCCCAGTTCAATAATTCTTGATGTTAACTTCAGCAGAAATCAATGTCTGCTTATTGTACTCCCAAGAGCCAAAGCAGGCAGCTCTACCATTTTAAACACATTTTAGTTCTAAAATTAAATCAAAATCTAAGTCTTGGATCTCATGGGTACTGAGTATTCCTGACTTCTTTCTACAAAATGTTAAATAGAACATTTATTGGGTCTGTTGCCCTGTCACAGGTTAGAACCCACCACAGATGAGACGGAATCATTGAAAAGAGGTAAAAGGTGAACAATACTTATTCAAAGGAGTTCTCCAGACACACTTTAGCCTAGACTTACTATAGTAGAAATAATAATCAAGAGTCTCTCCAGCTGTTTGCTATAGAGGAAGATAAGCAACTGTTTCTGACTGTCTATGGCCAGCAGTTCCAAAAGTAGTTTGGGTAAGTTCACAGGTCAAAGTAGAAAGGGAAAATTTTTCATGAATGAGTGCCAGTTCCAGCCACCGTGGCAATAGAGCCAGGAAGCGGCTGTGAAGCAGGAGTGTCAACAGAAGATCCACATGTATATGTCTCTGTGTGTTCATGGCTGTGTCCATTCCTGGACATTTGGGGTCTGGTACATTACAGCAAACCTATAGGAATTGACTTAGTTAGAAGGAGCCACTTCCAGCCCTGGGAAAGTGATAACCAGGATGGCAAACAATCCAAAATAAAGTATTTGTAACCTTCCTTTTTTGGAAAATGCAAGTCTCTGTCTTTACAAAGTGCCATGGTCTGACCAGTTGGGAATCTCAAGGACACCACTAGTAAGGAGTGCTAAGAACTTAGGGCCTCAGCTATCCTTTGAACCACAACCAGGCTAGTGGGTTTGGAGTGCAGGAGTAGGAGCAGCAGCAACAGAGGTAGATCACAGAGAGTTCTAGATGACTGTTATTAAAATGTAGCATATTATAGGAGTCTATTAGTTTGTTTTGTGTTGCTATAACAAAACTCCTGAAGCTGGGTACTTATAAAGAAAATGGGTTTATTTAGCTCAAAGTCCTGGAAGTTCAAGAAAATGGTGCTGGCCTCTTAGCAAGGCCAGACTTGATTGCATCACAACAAGGTGGAAAACAGAAAGGGAAACAAATGGCTATGTGCAGAAGGGCCAAGTCCATGGGTGGCCTCACTTTATAATAACCAGTCCTTGAGAGTGCTAACTCACTCCCCAAAACAGCATTGATCTTTCCATGGGTGGTGCCTTATGACCTGATTACCTAGACCCCACTTCTTAAAGTCTCCTTATCTCAACACCACTACAATGGAGACCAAACTTACAGTGCTTGCACCTTTGGGGAACACACTCAAGCCATATCTAAATTATAGCAGGAATATCTTACATACCAATTTTATATGTTTACTTTGTAGGATTGTTTTTGTGAATGCCAATCAGAATGTACCCTACACAGGAGTGTCCAGCCCTGCAGAAACATTTGTAGAATGGCTGCTTTACTGTATGAAGTGTATCAGGACCATGTGAACGTAATTCACAGAGAGCAAAATTTCCTATTTGAATGGGCAAACCACAAGGACTATGAAGCCAAGGTTTAGTTTTGGTTACTGATGTATTCCCAGAATTTAAAAGAATGCTGGCACATAGTAGTTGCACAAAATATGTTTGATGAATGAAACAGGTAATCTTTCACCACATAGAACATCAATAACAACTATACTACCAACAACAACTACACCAATAAATTAGAGAAGTTGGATACTGAGCACTTCAATTTGTGAAGATATTTAGCATATTGCTTGGGTATGTGATAATTGTTGCATCAATAAATGAACTTTATATTAGCCTAGTTTTTTTTAATTACAGAAGTAATAGTTGGACATGGTGGGGAGGAAATCAAACATTTAAAAAGTATATACAATAAAAAGTAGAAGTCCTTGTTACTCTGATTCCCACTTTCTAGCAGTAACTACTATTTACAGATCATGTGCCCTTCTAGAAATTTTCTTTATACACGTATACACACATGTGCACACAGATACACATATGTATACATATATACAAGCATGTAAATAAATGCAATGGGAACCTACTCTACACAATGTTGTGCCCTTGTCCTTTTCTTGAGCCTTTTTTATTAGATCATATAGATATATCTCATTTTTAAAAACAAAAGCATAATATCCATAGTACTCTATCATGATAATGTGACATAATTTATTTAGTCATCCTTCAGTGATGGAGGTTTGCATTGTTCTGAGTCATTTGCCATTTCAAACAATTCTACAGCAAACATCTTTATCAGGCATCAGAGGCACCATTGACATAGATTTAAAGTGTAGATTCAATGTGCAATGAATGCAGCAACCCTGATCCTTATACACGGAACTTAACTCCAAGTCCAAGTATTTCTGCAGTATAAATTTCTAGGAGACCAAGTGCTGGAGCAAAGACTGTGCTTCATTTAAATTTTCATGTCTAATCCCCCCAAAATTGAATGATGTTAATATGAATAAATTAATGAATCATTTGAGGTGTTTCTAGAGAAATAGAAGCAATAGTAGTGATAGATATTATGAGGAATTGGCTTGCATGATTCTGGAAGCTAAGAAGTCCAAATATCTTCAGTCAGCAAGCCAGAGACCCAGAAAAGCCTATGATGTAGATTCAAACTTGAGTACTAGGGGAGCTGATGGTATGATATCAAAGCCGAGTCCAAGTCCAGAGGCAAGAGAAAACCACTGTGATCTCCCAGACAGAAGACAGAAGCTTTCCTTACTCAGCCTTCTGTTCTGTGAAGACTTCCAATGGATTGGACGAGGCCCACCCATACTGGGAGGGCAATCTACTTTACTCAGTGTATTGATTCAAATGTTCATTTCACTCAGAAACACTCTCCCACCCCCAGATGCATCCAGGAAAAGTGTTCATTCAAGCATCTGTACACCTGTGGCCCACCCGGTAAAATTGACACAAAATTAACATAAAATTAATAATCCCAGAGTTATTCCTCAAAGCTTTAAAATGAGAACAGATTTCTTTCATTTTGAAATGCAATTTGGGGCTAAAGCAGGACTTTTATTTCTGTCCTGTTTGTATAGGTAAACTCACTGATATGTACTGATGCCTGGTGATCTGTAATTGTTAGTTTTCACTTTTAGGTTCTTGGTCTTTGGAAGCTAAAAGATTTAGTGTTAGCAAATATACTCCACCTTTTGAAATACTCATTATTACAATAGTGCCAATACCTCTCCTTTGGAAGTCCGATTTCACTTTCCTTTCACGTGTGTGATCTTGCAAACATAGGTGTCAGTTTACACCCAAAGGGCTTTGGATTCAAACCCTTAGGGATGTCCTAACTGGTGTTTCTCCACTTTTGGTTCATCAGCAAATTCCACATTCATCCATGATGATTTTTACTGCCCTAATAGTCATCCAGTTTCATTTGTAAATGAAACAAGTGGCCTTTGATCACACTCTTTGCAAAGTTTAAAAAGCACTCTGTTTAATCTGCCATGTTCCCTTTGTCTTTCAAAAACAGTAGCTTCACTACAGACAGCTTGACCTTATCGTGAGAAACAGCATTTTATCATGAAACTTGGCCGAGCCTTCAATTTCCTCCCATCTAATATCTGTCAGTCATTCCCATTGTCCAGGAAACATTTTCTCCTCTCTCCATGTGAAAGTTGTTATCTCTGGTAGCAGATACAGCTTCTCTGGGGCCAGATCATCCTCATCCCACAGCTCAATCATGTTGCATGACTGGATCTCTGTGGAAAACCGATTGTATTCTTTATAGTGTGGCTGGAAAGCTAGTGGCGCAGTATAAAAACACTGAGTCCCTGCACATACCATTAAGTTACTGTCCACTGTCCCAAAATTGTGCACCAATCTCTTTGCCCCTGTGTATGAAGCCAGTGGGCATAAAATAGAGGCTGAATTGAAAGAAAGATGTCCTGTTTAGCTAATCATATTCATGAACTGTTAGGAATGTTAGGCTTTGTATAATCAGAACTGTTCACTACATGGACAAAATGCCAAATCTGAGAGAGTTAACTTGGATTGATTTGGCCAGGACCACCCAGCTCATTAGTGTCAGAGTTATGGCTGGATAGTATTTTTTAAAACTAATTTTACTGAAGTGTAATTTGTATGCCATAAAGTGCACAGAACTGAAGTGTCTGGCTGATATACGATGTTACATCTTTATTTCTATGTAACATAACCAACATATGCTAATCAAGATACAGGATATTTCATTGCCCTTGTGAATTTCTTTTATATCCCCTTCTTGGAAAGCAGGCCTTTGATCCCAATCTAGTATTTTTGGTGTTTTGTTTTTGATTTTTGTTTGTTTTGTCACCACTCACCCTTCACTAATGTATATATACACTCATTTTTGGTGAGAAACCAGTGACCAGAAATAGGGTCTCTGAATTCTCATTCCAGTTCCTGCTCAATTAAATACATGACATTAGGCAAGTAGCTTCACCTAATCTGTATCTCTAGCTATTATAGGATGGGGTACGAAGAGAGGACCAGATGGTAAAGATGCCCCTCTGTTCTAAAACATTGCTGATAGTTGCTGGGCTATGAGGAGCAATTATAATTGTCTAGTTCTCACTTCATTTGAACCCTGGCTTTGACACAGCTAGGGATCATTACAAATTAAACTGAGTAATCTCTTTTAAGTCAAGGTATTAATAACTTTTATCCTGGAAGTGCATATTCAATTCTCATAGTGACAGCTAGAGTTCTTTGGGACCTATAATATACTAGGCATGTGCTTAGGACTCCATGGGCTTTGCCTCAATGAACCCTCCTGCCTTACAGGGGTCCTATCAGTTTGTTATGTGTTACAGAAGGCCAATCTGAGGCTCAAAGAAGTTAAGGCACTTGAAAGGGTCATGTGGCTGTTAAGTGGCAAAGTTTGCCTTAAGGACCCAGATCTGCCCAGTTCCAAAGCCAGACTCTTTCCAACTCTGCTACTGAACCTAAGGGAACTTTTGAAGATAACGATGTCTTCACCCAAAGGTGGGATTTGAGGTTTCGTATCTTAGAGGAAGAGTGGCATCTGACTAGGGAGCTCATGGACCATTGTGTGTGCCCCCAGTGCTGCCACTGGGGTTGTTTACCTGGTCCCAAGACCACAGCGTAAGGCCCGAGAAAGCCCAATGAAGCACACAATTGCATGTGAGTGCAACTGTCCTTATCTGTATCTGGAATCTCCCTGTGACCTGAATAAGATGGGGCCCATGGATTCTGGAAACCAAGCAGTTATCGTGGGCAATATGGCCTATAGAAAGAGAGTCTAGGCTGGAGTGAGTTAATTGTAGCAAAGGAAAGGAATCATCACCAAGGGACTGACTTTGGTCAGGGCCCTCAAGCTCACTAATGGGGTGCTGGGACCTCCCCCTGTAGCATGAAGAGAAGTGTCCATTTTGAGAGTGCATACCAAACCTTATTCACAAAGAAAATGCTAGAAAGTCTGACCTAAGAGAATAACTCGGAGTTTCAGGTGCGGCATCTAATTTAATGCATCTTTGCTTCCCATTGTCTGATTTGCAAATTTAGCATAAATATTACTTTTTAAAAAGTCTTCTTGACTATTAAGAGTTTTCCTTAAGTGATACAAAGGAGATTGTGAGAAATAAGCATTTCAACAGCTCAGGCACCAAATTAAGTAGAGCACTATGTATAGTTCAAACCATACTGCTCTGAGCAGTAGACCCACAGGCCCCAGGAGAAACAACTGACAGCTGTTGTATCGTGAGCTTCAGGGGGTCTGTCTCAAGAGCATGCCGCACTCTAGACTACTCAAGATTAAGACCCCTTTTTGTATCTTCTTGATTTGGGACATGCTGAGAGACACTCTTAGGCAAGGAATCAAGTGTAGTCCTCAGTTTGGTTGGTACACACAGATACACATGCCACTCCTTGGTCAGTGCCCAGAGGCAGTTCTAGAAATGCCTTAGTCATTTCTGAGCTGGGCTGAGTCCAGAGACAAACCCAGCCCCTGAACTTTGGAAATCCTGAGGCTCAATAGACTTGATTAATTTTATTGCTGGTGAACTCCCACACCTCCCTCTCTTATTTTAAAGAAAGTCACCTGAGGTCAGAGGTCAGAGGCTTCACAAAAGCAGATCATATAGCAAGCAATTTCAGGTGCAACAAGACAACAGAGGCTTTAAGGGGTTGCTAGGCTATTGATTCTTCCCTTGTCATGTGGTTTTACCTGGCTGGTGGGACACAGAAGTCTGTAACTTTTGCCTCAATGGTTTTAGCCCTTAATGGCCCAGGAATGTCAAGACAGCACTTCTTAGAGTCTGGGAGAGATAGGGAAATTGAGTCAATTTGTGTTTCTCACACAGGAATTGAAAGACAAAACAGAATCTGGGGGTCTGGCTGCATAGCCAGGCTGAAGTCACTTTCCAAAGTGCGAACTAACCTATGGAGCCAGTGAACCAACGAACCACCGTGGGCTAGAGCTCTAATGGAACCAGAGAACTTCCTTTGTCAGTTTGAAGAGTGGCTACTTATCCCTGTTAATGGATAGAAGAAATGGTTTATTTCATGCATTGTAAGATATGTGTTTCTTTTAAAGTTCACAAAGTGTTTCCATCATTCACCAAACTAAGAGTTTTCATTTTTGGCTAATGTCTGAATATTCATTTAGGATCAGTTCACTATTTTGAATTCTCCATCAAAGTGTTGTTTCCCAGAGCCAGCTGCACAAAGGCCCATGGCTACCTGAACTGCCCAAATCTTCCCCTTGTCCCTCAGTTCTGCTTGGTTCTGATCATCTACCCTTTAACAAGATCCCTGCCCACAAAAGCCTGCAGCCAGTCACAGGAAGAAACTCCCTGCACAGAGGCAGCCTGATCCAAGTGAGTTCCCTTGGCTGCCTAAACAGGTTGAGCTATTTAATTACCATTTTGTCCACTGAGTACTGGGATTCAGGGAAGGTCTGTGGTTACAGCTAGATATCTCACTATCCCTCAGACGTTCATGTTCCCACACCCTCACACGCCAGCAGGACCCAAGGTGAATTATGAGCTATTTTTAATTTAGAGATGGATGACGGAGGGACCCAAGACAAAGAGTCCAATGTAGCATTAGCAGTCACAGGCCAGCCTCAGACTTCCCCCTTGCTTATTGCTGGACCACATCCTTGCATGACCTTCAGAAAAATCAGTTAGCCACTGAATAGAACAGCACTGGGTATGGCCTGAGCCTCACTGATGCTAGCAAAGCTTACTACCAGGACTGGAATTTTTACTAAAAGAAATAAAATGGACCAAGACAAGCTTCCTCTGTAATAACAAAAATCTTCTTTTCCATTTCAGTTGTGAGACTGAACGTCACAGCCCTGGCTTATGATCATACTCACTTCCTGAAGAGAAAGGGATTTTAGAAAATAATTTTGCTTATTTACTTTTTAACCAAGAACAGTTATTGATCCTCCAGGGGTTAAATCAAACTCTTTAGGTCTAAAACACAGCTCAATTGGAGGCACTACTCACTTTACTTTTTTTCTCCAGATTCAGAATCCTGCTGCTTTTTTTTCTTTTAAAGAAAACTGTGCATTCATTTTCTCTGAAAAAGACTTCTTTGTGCTCCAGTTTTCAAGCTTCAAGATAAAATTGGATTCTTTAAAGAGGCTCAGAAACTAATTTTTAAAAATCTAAGGCCCATCAATAAGTAACAGAGAGTCCTTTGGGTACCATTTTATGCTCCCTAGTTCAAGGGACTGTAATATTTTTTTCAGAGCAAAATCTTCCATCATCATTTGATGCACATCATTAGGAAGTTAAAATTACATTCTTTTTTCTCTTTTTGGCCATGAAAATTGCATTAATTCTGAGCAATTAAATGGAAAGTTCAATTATTATAAATTCTGAATAAAAAATTGTCAGAGAAAGGCATTTTTTGTGTTTTTCAACTGCTTGGTAATAAGTTCAAGCACTAAACAACCTTTTCTGAGATATGTCAGTGTTCCCTTCATCCTTCAAAATGTTGGCTTATTTTTTTAATTTCAGAAATTAAAAAAAAATCAGACCAGCTGTTTCTGTGTAAACAGCCTATATATTCACTACTCATTTGCCTTTAGTCTTTATTTTTATTTTTTGGTACAAGGGATTAAATCCATAGGTACTTAACCACCAGCCCTTCTTTAAATTTTTTTATTTTGAGATAGGATCTCACTAAATTGCTTAGAGCCTCATTAAGTTGCTGAAGCTGGCTTTGAACTTGTAATCCTCCTGCCTCAGCCTCCTCAGCCTCCGGGTTTACAGGGGTATGCCACTGAACCTGGCTTTAGTCTTTATTTTTAATTTTAAAAAATACATATTAAATTGAAATCCTCTTTGCTTCCCATTCTGTCTTATTCCCTTCCTAGAAATATATAAGGTTATAAATTTAGGGTGTATTCTTAAAATATTTTGAATATGACTTACATGCGTTGTTATATATCAAAGGACAATTTATGTCTGTGTGTATGTGTTTATTGAATTACATACAGGACAATTTGCCCTACATAGTTTTTTGTATATACTATATAGAAATTTCTTTTTACATCAACATTGATTTAACCATAAATACGTCTATTAGTGCATGTTTGTTCATTTGTTTGTGCTGTGTTGTGGTATCTGAAATATTTGGAATTATTTATATATTTTGACTTGGTTGTTTTTGTTTGCTTTTGTTTTTTCATCCCCCCCTTCTTGTCTTCTATTAAATTGGTCATTTTTTAAAAAATCCTTTTCTAGTTTTAAAGTTACACATTCTGTTTTTAGTCCTTCTTTAGTAAGTACTTAAATTTTTTGTCACATGCAATTTACATAACTTAAATAAATACTAAAGTCAATTTATATTCTCCTTCTAAATAAGCAAGGGATTTAAAATATTTCTGTTTACTCCAAACAACCCCCTTCAGCTTCCTGTGATAGTATTGTCTACTGTTTTATTTTGGCTTTGGTTTATTCTTGTCAGTTAACATAGTTTTTCTTTCTTTCTTTTCCTTTTTTTTTAAAGAGAGAGAGGAAGAGAGTGTGAGAGAAAGACAAAGAGAGAATCAATTTCATTTATTTTTCATCTGGTTCTGGTTTCTTCAATACTCAGTTGTGTATGCGGTGCTAGGGTTGAACTTGGGTATTCACGCAGGCCAGGTAAGCACTCCAACTGCTGAGCCACCCTCTAGCCCGAGTTAACACACTTCTTGCCAGCTTTCCCCCACTGTTCTCACAATTGCTCTTTTTTGTCTTTTATTTTTGCCTAACATGTTTTAATTGTGCATATTGATGGGTTTCAGTGTGATATTTCCATACATGCACACAGCATCCATGGATCAACTTCCCTTTATTCAACCCCCCTCCCACTTCCCAGCCCCTGTTAATGACTATTCCTTTCAGGTCTGCTGTTTTTAGCTCCTTCTCATGGGAGAGAACATGCTGTACTTATTTCTCTTCACATAATGTCCTCCAGTTCCATCCACTTTGCGGCACATGGCAGGATTTAACTCTTCTTTATGGCTGAATCATATTCTATTGTGTATGCAAGCCACATTTTCTTTAACCATTCCTCTGTTGATGGGCACCCAGGCCAATTGCGTACCTTAGCTATTGTGAATAATGCCACTGTTTAAACTCTCTTGCAGGAGTCTTTTTAGTGAGTGCCAGTCAGCTCTCTTGGGTGTTGGATATATAAAAATTTATTCATATTACTTTCACTCTTGAATGATAACTTATCTGGGAATAGAATTCCACTGTGTCAGTTTTCCTCCCAAGCATTGTGAAAATAGAATTCATCTTCCTCCAGCATCTGTTGCTTCTGAGGAGAAGTTTGCTGTCAATCTAAATGTGTGGTTTTTCATTTGGAGGTATTTTGCCTTCTCTTTCTATTGCCTTTGGGACTTTCTTTTAATATTCTGCCTTTTCATTACAATGTCCATGTGTTTGAAATTATTTTTATTCATTCTGCTCATGACTTGATGCAATTTTTACTTATGTACTTTTAATTATAGGTATTTTTTGGGAGGGCGAGGAATGATCATCCACTCTCTTTATCCTATTCTTCTGGAATTTCTTCTAGAATATGTTGAACTGTCTCCTTTCTATCCACCTTGCCTCTTAGTGTCTTGTTCATATTCTTAATTTCTTTGTTTCTCTGTGCTTTATTAGCTGTTATTATTTTCAGTTTTCAATTCACTAATTCTCTTCCAGTTTTTGTTGTTTCAATGAATTTCATCTCTTGGATTTCTGCTCAGTTCTTTCTCATATCCAGTTCTTACCATTTCACAATCTCCTACATTTAGATTAGGGATTTTCATTCTTCCCTTTAAATTTAAAAAAAATTTTCAGATATGTCATTTTCATCAGCTCACATTGCTATGTAACTGGCAGGGCTTCTAGAAAGAGGTTGGAAAATCTATTTTCTGAAAAAGTCAGTAATCAGCTTTTATCATCAAGGTAGATTTTGTTTGACTCTGCAGTAAGAAGATAAACCTGAAATCCCTTAAGTGTAGAGAGGTTATCCCAGCCAGCCTTAAGGATGCTGTTACTTTGTAGGCAAAGGAAGCTCAAAGCCCACCACCCCAAGGCCTTGGGCATAGGCAGGGCCAGCTGCCCAAGCTTCTGCAAGATTTGCTTCATGGAGGTGTGACCTGCATAGAGCACCATACTTGGTTTAATGTTTTGCTGCTGTCACTATCTTAAAAGAACTAATAATCTTTGAACAAAGAACCTTTAGTCATTTTGAACTGGGCCCTGAAAATTGTGTAGCTACTGCCGGGACTGGGAGAAGTCCTGAGAAGACGGCAAGAGGAAGTAAAAGAAAAGCTGAACTTTGTTGATCCCAGGGCATTATAGGTAGAAGAGACATAGAGGCTCAGACTGTTAGTGAGACATAGGGATGCCACAGCTCCCTGGCCCAGGGAGAAGGAGGATTTTGCATGAGTTGAAAGGAACACCAAAGGTGGGATTCTTGTCTCTTTTGACACTTTGAATTCTGGAAGGAGAATTCAATCTTTTTATTTCTCCACCATGGAGATAATTAAGTAATCTGAAAGAGACTTTAAAATAAAAATCCTTAATTTTTTCAAAGACATTATAGTACAGTAAGATTTTAAATTTAATCACACCAAACTGAAGTGAACAGGAAAATATAGTTTAAAGAAATTTTCTATTAATTGATCTAATTTGTCTCAATAGTCCCCATCCTTATAGAAGTGGGAAGAAAAATAAAAAATTTAAGTCAAATTCAGTAAAACTGGCCTACTGAAGTAATTGAAACAGTTTCTTTATGTTTAATTTGCAGCCTTTTTAACTGAACATGCCCAGTTCTTCACATTTCCATCTATGTCACCTTTGCTCTCCAAAATGGCATGTGAGTAACTGGGAGGAAGTGGCAAACATAGCTGTGTGTGGGGGTCGACGCAGTGTCGCCCAACTCCACAGGGTCTTCACTGCCTTCTACCAAAATGGGACTCTTTGATTGCCTGGACCCTGCTCACATACAGCTGTTAGTTGCACATCTCTATGCTTGCAATTTGACTCTCTTCATTTTGTCAAAATCAAGTTTGGTCCACTGTTCCCAATCTGTCTCTTCCACTTTCTCTAAGTCACCAGGCATGGGGTGTCTACCCTCAGCCTCTGCAGCAGATCATCTTGCTCTTGCAAGGACAAACCCTGTGGAAGGGCCACTGACTCTCAGATCAGCTGCCTTCCAGACAAACTTCAGGGTAGTGACCAATTCAGGACACCCCAAGGCTTTACGGTTTCATTTTTTCTTGGCACTGTGAGTTTAGTTTCCTGTTTCATTTCTGATATCTGGAGATTTCTCTCTCTCTCTCTTTTTTCTGCTGTTGATTCTGGATTGAAATAATTTTCTCTATTTTATTTAGCATTTTTATGTGCTTAGATACTTGGTCTGCTACCTTCTCTGGGTCCTAGGGTCTTATTTTTGCTAATAATGTGTTTTAAATCTCTCTTTTCCAGGGGTAAAGGAAAGTACTTCTGTTTATTCTTTAAGTAAGTAAAATTGAAAATAATAACATTTTGCTGTATATATGTTTTTCCTTTTTTATTTTGTCATCTAGAATACAGGAACCTGTTATTTTTTTTCTTTTTCATGCAATGAACTTGTTTATTCTCCTCCTCTATTCATCCACATAAATTCTCAACAATTAGATCCTGTGAGAGAGTATTATGTGCAACATAAATGGCTGAACACAAATAAAATTACTCCAGTTAATTATTTAGTAAGTAGCTATAGGAGTACTTACTTTCATAAGATATGGAGAAAAGACAAATGCTTTGTCTTTATGGATCATATCTACTTGGAGAAATAAGATTGTATGAAACATTTAAGTAACATTATAAGTCTTCAGTTTAGCAAGTGTTCATATGACTGTCACCAACGCCGTCTATTGTAAACATTTTGCCATCAACTAGGCTGTTCCGTGTGGCTCTTGAATGGAGAAAGCTTGCCTTGAGTTGAAAGTTGAGGGATCAACTGGTGCTCAGAGACTTAGAAGAAGAAGAGTGTTGTGTTCTCATTATTGTAGCACTGAGTGTCATGGATATTTCCATCCCTTAGTTTCTCTTCCAATTAGAAATAAGATTTATTAAACATTTTCTGACTACAAATACAACACAAATTGATTGAAGAAAATATGAGAAATTTTGAAGAAAAATAAAGCTTCATCCATAATTTTACTCTCCAAAGCCAACAGATAATGTTTTTTTTCCACTTTTTTAAATTAACATTTTATTTTTTTAAAGGCATTTAGATTCACAGTGAAATTGAGTGGAAAGTACAGAGATTTTAATTTTCTTTATCCCCATATACGCACAGCCTTCTCCACTGTCATTCCACACCACAGTGATATATTTTTTACTATCAATAAACCAACATTGACACATCATTATCAATCAAAATCCACAGGGTTATATTAGTGTGAACCCTTGATGTTATACGTTCTGCCTGGACAAATTTATAGTGACATACAGCCACCATTATAGAATTACTTTTTTAATTTTTAAAATTTTTTTTATTGAGAAATTTATTTGTTGAACAGTCATACAAAATTTGACAAAATAATATATAACGTATACAGATTCTGAAAATTGGATTTACCTCCGAGAATGCCCCCCCAATTACCCACCCTTATCCCTCCCTTCCCCTTCCCACAACATCTCTAAAAAAAAGTATTAGGTTGTGTAACATTACATGATATCTGGGTTTAACACCTGATATTAGACCACTTCTCTTAATGGCCAGGGTCTAGTTCCAGCCTCCACAGATGAGTGAAGACATTTAACCCTAGAATTTCAGTCTTTTCTATGCATCTCTATTTTATAAAAGTGGAAACCAGAATAATATTACACTTAAATTTTTAATCTCTTCTTTCTTGCTTTTTATCATAGGTGTTTTCCTCTTCAAGTAAGATTTTTCTAAAACCTGGCTTAATGGCTGCATATTTATTATATATTTGTGATCGTTGTTATGGTGTTTTTGCTGCAGCAAAGATGGGTAGTTGAGTCTCCAAACTCCTTTTCACCTTCCATAATGAGCAAACCTTGATTTCATTTCATTTGGAGTTATATTATGTCTAGTCTCCTTACAGTGGGTACGTATAACCAAGTTTTGGCCAATGACATGTAAGCAGAATAGTCATTAGAAATAAACAGGATTTTTTTCTATTTTTTCTTTCTTTTGTTTTATGGTGCTGGGGATGGAACCTGGGGCCTCATGTGTGCCGGGCAAGCTCTCTACTATAAACTACATCCCCTGTTCTTTTTATCACTTTTATTTTGAGATAGGGTCTCACTGAGTTTCTGAGGCTATCCTCAAACTTGCAATCCTCCTGCCTCAGTTGCCCAAGTAGATGGGATTACAGGCATGTGCCATTGTGTCCAGGTAAAGAAAGACTCTAAAGGGACTGACTCAGTGGAAATCAGCTCCCTATCGTGAAGATGGTGTATTAGCTCCAGATGGCCTAGTTCTGGACTTGAAAGTAAGAAAGAAATATGTTTCTATTCTTTTCAAATGATAGTTACCTTAAAGGTTTTTTTTAGTTTAAAAATAGTTTTAAATTGACATAAATTTGTAGTATTTATCATGTACAACATGATTTTTCAAGATACCTGTGGAATGGCTAAATCTAGTTAATTAGCATATGTATTAGTTCACTAAGTTATCATTTTTGTGATGATAACCTTTAAAATCTACTTTCTTCATTATTTTTTGGGAATATAATACACTGTTACTAGCTATAGTTGCCATGTTGTACAATAGATACCTTGAACTTATTCCTCCTGTCTAACTGAAATTTTATGTTCTTTGACCATTATTAAATGTTTTCTTATTTTCTTATTTTAACTGATATAGATACTTGGGCTGATTCCATGTTTTTGCTATTATAAGCTATGCTCCAGTTAATATGTTTGTTCACATACCTGCATATTTGAGAAATTTTAGAATGTGTTTCTAGACATAGAATTATATTGTTTTTAAAAATATCTTAACTAACTTGGGAAGGCATTTGCAGTGGGAACCTCCTGGGCAATGAACAAATGAGGTGCAAATACAACCCAGAATACGTGTCTAAGGCTTCCCTCTACTGTGCACTTTACTAGAGTGACTAATGAGCCACAAACAAATGATTAAACAATAACAAAACAGATAGCTGTGTTTCAGGTAGTTATATTTAAGACTTTCATTTGAATTAAATTGTAGAGCAATAAATCAAAACAAGCAAAAGCTACTACGGGATCATTTCCTCCCCTGTACTCTGTATTATTTGAGAATTGATTATTGTTAGTGGATTATCTAAATCACTAGTTCTCAAATTTAAGCACACACAAAAGTCCTCCTAAAACCTGTTGAAAAATGGATTCCCAAACTTCACCTGTAGGTATCCTGATCCAGTTGGTCTGACATGGGGCCTGGGGATATGTGTCTTGAGACTCACACTGCATTGCGAAGTACTGATCCAAACTCTTCACA
The DNA here is from genome assembly GCA_004027875.1 of Aplodontia rufa. NCBI lineage: Eukaryota > Metazoa > Chordata > Mammalia > Rodentia > Aplodontiidae > Aplodontia > Aplodontia rufa. The sequence goes on from PVKS010018443.1 coordinate 18,086, forward strand.
GATTTTTTTTTTCAGCTATTGGTTAAAATCCCATTCATTAGTACATCTTGTTGCCTGGCTGCTTATTAGTCCTTCCAGAGGAGCTGACCAAGGATGGGCATAGAGGTGTAACTCAGACTGACAATTCTACTCTTTTACATCAGTTGATTGACATCTTGTGGCTCTGGATATAAAGTAATAGCCACACTTATGAATAATGTATATGATATTTTAGGAATTATTTAATGTATTTTTTATTCCCTTTAAATCAAGATGCCATATGGCTCTCCATCCTTTTAATCAATGAATCTCAATGCTTCAGGGGCAGGACAGTCACTGGCTAGAACACCAAAGCCATTGCTTAGCTTTGACTGTCAAACGAAGCTTTTTATGTATTGTATCCCCAGGGAGAAAGTGCTGTTGAAAGCTAGCCTGCATCAAGAGAGAAAAGGAATTTCTAAATTTCCAAAGCTGCCTTTATATATCATTTATTTCTAGTCTTATTGGATTCTTATTAGCAAATGAGGTTTATAAAATCTCTTCATATTTTCTTGCAGCCAAGAACACGATCAATTTTTGTAATATGTCTTTCCTTCAATGGATGTCAAATTCTTTAGCTATTAAAACAAGTGAGCTGATTGTAATATTCAGTTCCTGTGTCTGTATTTATTTTTTGCCTCCTAGATCTCACTGATTTGAAAGAAGTATATTAGAATCTCCCACTGTATTTTATTCATTCTTTTTGAATATTGAATATTCTTTTTGAATTTGGATTTCATTTTTATCAAAGCGATATTCTTTCACAGTCAGATGCTTAAAACAACAAGAAAAAAACCACATAATCTCCTGTCTCTTTCCTTTCTCCAAATTCTCACTCCCCAGAGGCAACCACTTTCAACTCTTTTTTGCTTTGCCTTTTGATGGTTACCTTCATGTTTCAAAATTACATGTAACTTTGACTTTTAAATTTTAAATATTATCTGCTAACTTCCTACTTTGGAAAATGAGTTGGGGGGAAATGGAAAGAAACACTTTTATTCAATCTGCCACAATTATAGTCTTTAAGAAGGGTAAAAATGAGGAACAAGGGCAAATGGTAAAACACATGAATCCTATTCTGTTTTCTACAGACCAAAACCCTAGTTGGGGGCAGTAAGTACAAGAAATAACGAGATGCTCTGAAAAAATACTGAGCACCTATCATTCTCATAAAAATATTGTCATGAGCTTACATTCTAATTGGAGAGTCAGACAATAAACAAATTTGGAAAATATTATTTCAGTGGGTTAAAAAATGCTGTTGAGATAATGTAGATGGGTTAGGGAGGTGGGATTCAGGATGGGCTTATGATTTTAAACATCCTGACTGAGAAGGCAGCATCTGAGCAAATGCCTGAAGTAGACTTGGTGAACCAGCTAAGAGCAGAGTGAAGGAAGGCAGAGGCAGGATATGAGGTCAGGGAGGTAATGGAGGGCCCAGCGGCAGGGAGGCGTGAGAGTCAGATTGCATAGAATCTTGCAGGCACTTTGAGTTTTACTCTAAGTTAGAAACTTCAGGAGATATTTTAAAAATAAAGAGTGATCTGATGATTCTAAAGAGGTCACGTGGGCTGTTTTCTTGAGAATAGGGTGAAATCTGGAGATAGTCAGGTGGTTCATGCCATAATACAAGACATAAATCAGACTTGTACCTAAGGGTAGTAGTGAAGCCAGTGAGAGAAGTGTGAATTCTGGATATATTCTGAAGGGAGAGTCAGTAAGATTTGTTGATGGATGGGCCTTGGCAACTCAAGAGGAAGAGAGTAGACACGGAATTTTTGCCCAAGAAACTGAAAGGGTAGAATTGCTACTCTGCAATGGAAATTATAGAAGGAGCCTATTTGAGAGGGGAAAGTTCACTAGTGGATATGTCAGATTTGAGATGCTTCTTGATCATCCAAGTGAAACTGTGGTCTAGACTGTTAGATATTTGGTATCGAGTTCACAGCAGAGGTTTATACTGAAAATGGAATTTGGGAGTTGTTAGTGTAGAAAGTATTTAAGGCCAGAAGACAGCAGGAGAGCATCAAAGGAGTAAGTAAGTATAAAAGAGAAGATGAGAAGTGAAGAGGCATAACAACTGAGCTCTGGGTCACTCTATACTTAGAGGTCAGAGGAAGAGTAGAGAAGAGTTAATAATGAAGTTAGAAGAAAACCCAGGATCTCCAAGAAACCAAGAAAGTATTTCTGGACAAAATGCAACCCACTTTGTTAAATGCTGCTTGTACATTAAGTAGAATGAGACTGAGAAGTAACCACCGGATTTGCCAAAATGGAGATCATCATTGGCCTTGAAAAGGGCAGTCTCATGGGAATGGTGATGAGGTGGGACGTAGGAGGAGGAACCACAGAGAACACTGAAGTGGTGAGTACAGACAACTCTTATTTAGTAGTTAGTAGTTTTGCTGAAGGGGATGGAAGAAGATATAGGTTCAAGGTAGGATGAGAGATTTCAGTATATATATATATATATATATATATATATATATATATATATAATTGGATTGAATCTGTAGAGAGAAAAAAGGCAATGTTGCAGGAGAGAAGGGAGATTTGGAGACTTTCTGGCAGTGAGATCTCATGCTGAGATAGAGGAGTTGCTCTTATTTAGGAGAATGGATTATTTGTGACAGATTCTCCCAATGTGAGTCAATACCAAAACAGAAATGTCTGCTCTTTAGTCCATTCTAGGAAAGTAGACATGCTTTCTCTTTTTTTTTTATTTTGAACAAAAGCTGCCACAGACTTTTCAGCATTATATGTACGAGGGAGAACTCCAGTTTTATACTTTGACCCTGGGGTGCATGAGTAATCCCCACCACCAGCTATTAGCTCTCAGGCTACAACCTAGATGTCACCAAGGTGTGACTGCAGTTCTCTGAGTTGATGGTGCTGCTGCTGTTGCCAAGATGTTACCTTTGTTCAGTCTAACCCAAAGACCACTGCAGCTCAGGGAGCCTTGCATACCCAAGAATGGAGAGGGAATAAGCATAAGTGGTTCTTTCCAAGAGCCCTGTACAGTTTTACAAATTATGTATTTCATCCAATAACTCATTGTGAAGAAAAGGGCAATAAGGACTCTTGCCTGTAGAAGGCAAGGCAACAGACTTGAGAAAACAGGTGATCCAGAACCATCTTAGGTCACATCTTCATTTCTACCAGGAGCCCAGCATGGCAGAAAATTCTGCCTTAGAACTGGAGCTGTTTCATATTGGGTGATACCAGATTTGGACAAGTCCACTATTATCTCTGTTGTCAGTCCATTTGGCTGCTATAACAAACTTCTATAAGTTTGTGGATAGCTTATAAACAACAGAACACTACGTCTCACCATTTGGGAGGATGGAAAATCCAAACTGAAGTAAGTCACTGGCAGATTTGGTGTCTGGTAAGGGCAAATTTTTGATTCAGAAGAAAGCACCTTGCTGTGTTCTCACATGGTGAAAAGAGTGAGGATCTTTCCAGGTCCTTTTGTTTAGGGGCAGAGGCCTCATACCTTATAATCCCCCAAATGTCTCATCTTCAAACACTCTCACAGTAGGAATTAGGCTTTTACACAGGAGTTTTGTAAGGACACAAACTTCAGATCATAGCTTTTGTCTTTCTCCCCAAATTTAATCCTGCCAAGTTACTGTAAGGACAAGAGAATATATAGGTACATATGTATGTGTGTCAGCAGACATATACAAGGTGTTTAAGATATTTTTAAGAGAAATGATGAGAATAGCAATCATCTGAGGCAGTAGTTTTCAAGGATTCTTTTAGAAATCCATGGTTTAAAAAGGACCATTGGTTTTCAAATATGACTTTGTCTCAGGATATCCTATGAGGCTTTTTTTTTTTTTATTATTGAACCCAGGGCTACTTAACCGCTAAGCCAAATCCCTAGACCTTTTAATGTTTTATTTAGTGAAAGGGTCTTCTTAAGTTGTTTAGGGCCTTGCTAAGTTGCTAAAGTTGGCTTTGAATTTGCGATCCTCCTGCTTCAACCTCCCAAGTTGCTAGGATTACAGGAGTGTGCCACAGTGCCCAGCCAAGACTTCTTAAAAATACATACCCTAGTCTCAGTTCTGGGCATTCTGATTCACTGGCCCCAAGGTGGGGGTGGGCTGTGTAGTTTAACCAGCTTCATGGGTGATATGTTTGTTGGTTAGGTTTCTGTTACTCTAACAAATACATGTAATAATCAACTTAGAAAAATAAAAGGTTGATTTTGGCTCACAGTTTTGGAGTTTTGGTCCCTGATTGGTTGGCCTCATTACTTTTGTACCTGTGGCAGGGCAGAACCATGTGACAGGAGTACATGGTGGAGGAAACCTGTTTGCCTCATGACTGGGTGAGATGAAGAGGAAGAGGCTGGGGTTCCAACATCCCCTTAAAAGGACGATCAGAAAAGCACCCACTAGACACTGCTTGCTAATAGCTCTACAAAATATGTACCAAGTCTTTAATATGCGGGCCCTTGGGGGATACTTATACAAACCATGGCAACATTGATGCAAAAACTAACTGGTCTCAACCCTGGCTGCATATTAAAATACTAAAATAACTGGGGAGCTTATAAAAATTATAGGTGCCATTTCATCCAAGGGACTTGTCAGAAATCCCAATGCCCAGTTCCCTCTGGTGACATTCTGTTTGGGTAGAAGCCCAGGAATCTGCATCCTATCCAAACCCTCAGGTTCTTGTATAATTTTATATAGTTTTAACAATCACAGAAATTCTCAAACTTGGCTGCATATTGGAATTACCTGGGATAATTTAAAAACTACAGAGAGCTTGATTCTATCCCTAAATATTCTGATTGAATTGAGATAATGGCCAGCTCTGAAGCTTTTTTTTTTTTTAAAGAGAGGGACAGTGAAAGAAAGAATCAGCTTTTTTATTTAGTTTTTCATGTGGCTTTCGTTACTCCAACACACTTCATTGTGTACGTGGTGCTGGGGTTTGAACCTGTGTGCTCACGCATGCCAGGCAAGTGCCGTAACTGCTGAGCCACCACTCCAGTCCCATCATCAAGTTTTTTTAAACCTCTCTAGTATATAGCAAAGTTTGAGAAGCAATGGTACTGGACATTAGGATCAGCATCATCTTCTGGAAATTTATAAATGCATATTCTCAGACCTCACTCCCTGAGGATGGAACCCGAAATCTGTCTTAACAAGCCCTCTAGGGGATCCTGATGCACACTAAGGGTTGAGAACCAGAAGATGAGACTTTTGCTAATTAGCACTAATCAATTAGCAAGGATTAATGGTTCCAATTAGCTGATTGACACTTTGAGGCAAGGGGCTTGACCCAGTCAATTTCGATGGAGACAGTGGGGAAAGGCTGCAAGGATACATCCCTGGATGAGAGATGCCCAGGTTGTTTGGCAGAGAGGTTAGCCTCCGGGTGTATGTGACTTATGAGAAATAAAATCCTTACATCTATGGTGCACACAGGCTCTCTTCCTCCATTGAAGGCTGAGTACTGCAAAAGAAGGGGCCAACATGACCTTTGGTCAGGGCTACCCAAGGACTTCTGGCAGCTGTGAGCAGGTCTTGGGGAGGACCAAACATCAATTTTCTGAGCCGTTCTCTGGCTGTGAGTGGGTGCCAGGGAACAGCATTTTAAACAAGCACCCACATTGATGCTGATGTAAGTGGTGTGTAAATCAAACTCTGAAACACACTGCTTGATGGGCTGTTGTCTCAAGGTTGTATAAGACAAATTTGGAAGCTCTCAGATTTAAGCCCTGCTTTGCTTCAGAAGATTGGAGCTACTCCATCAGAGTGGTGGCATTAAGTCCAGTCAAGTGTGCCCAGTAATTGGCCAAGCTCATCTTCCCAACAGGTTCCGAAGTGTGGTTTTTGATAGCAGTGAGAATATTATTTTTTGTTGTTATTTTGTCCTAGGTTTTCCCAACCCATCATCACATTACTGTCTGGCTTTGAAATGCCTCTCCGGCATCCTGGCCCTTGCTTAGGAAACTCTGTTGTATGAGAAATCCAATTTGCTTCATGGGACCCTAACTGGTCATGACTGAGGCAAATCACAGGCAGCAGGAACCAATAGGTTGAAGAAACTCCCGATGGAAATCCAAAATGCTGCACTTATTTGGCCTCTAGGCGGCGCCAGCCTTCTGGGAAACCAGGCTGTTTATGTAACAGATGGGCAATTTGAGCGGCTTGTATAAATGTCATTCTTTAAAAATAAAGACGAAACTCTCAGTTAACTCAAACAGAAGCAAATTAAAAAGTAGAGCGAAACATCTATTTCACGAACACAATTCATCCGCTGTCTTTGGTACTTCAAATTGATACCTTTTCTCCAAATGATAACTGGCACCCTCCCACTGGCTTCAGTTACGCGGTGACAAAACAACAGATCAATTCACCCACTTCTGTGAATAAGGAAAATCCAGTCAGAGAGGACAGGCTTCATGTGACTCACACACCTGGAGACCGAATTCTTGCTAAGCCACCCAATATCTAAGCCGTGCTGCTAAATCATGACTGAGGTCGTTGAGTTTATCCCCAAAACATATTTGCGAAGTTTTGGTACTGAGAGTCTCAACTGTTTTAAACTTGATTATCTTTCCTTGTGAACTCACCAGGAGGGTTCTTCAAACACCGATTTTCAGCAGTTTAAGGGCATGTCCGTAGCACGTAAAGCCTTCTTGTTTTGAGGGCTTTGTGTCCCTGTGTGCTGGCACAGGATTTCAACCTTAGCTTCAGAATGAAATCGCTTGGGGAGTTTTGAAAAATCCCATGGCTCAGGCACAGGATCCCAAACTAATTAAGTTAGGATCTCTGGAGCTGAGACCTGAGCAACAGTGATCCGTGTTTTTAAGGCTCCTTGAGTGATAGAATGTGAGGCTATCCTTTGGCTCCTTTGCTTTTAGTTGGCAGCTGTTTTTGCCTTAGGGTTGAGACCTTGCTTCCTGGAACTGGGTGTAGGGACCCAACACCAGTTTGCATGCTGCTTCCCCCCAGTTCCTCTTCTTGAGCTTTGCTCCAAAGGTTGTACAGACTAATTCTTAATGGGCCCATCCCTAGTATCTTACTGACAACTGCCCAGATCTGTCTGAAATCCAATGATAGTCACACCCTGACCTTACTTTTGGAGCCCTACTATACCACTATTGATTGGCAGACATCAAAGGTATCATCAATTGTGCAGTATATAATAAGATATATAAAATACATACATGCATATGTATGTGTGTATGTACATATAAATATACATATTTTTTTCCGTATTTCACCCCTACTTTCACTTCAGAAAGTCAAGCTCCTCCATCAAAAAAATACATGCTTTGGATTCAGCCCTAGAAAGTTCCCTTCAGTAGGTCTGGGGAAAGACCTGAAAGCTGTTTTAGCAAGCTAAGCCTGGGGAGAACTGAGCTAGTCCATGGCTTCCAATACATACCAGTAACAAAATCTCCAACAGATGTGATTTATTCAAGGTTACCTGGGTAGTTAGAAGATATAAGATTAAAACCAGGTATCCCTGACTTCCATGAAAAGAAACCATAATGTGAACAAATACAAATTTTTGTATTTAAATAAAAAAAAATCCAACTAATTTTCTTGCCCATCTTTTCCATCAAGAAAAGACCATCCAGAAAATTCAGATCTGGGTTCTAGTTTCTAATTGGCTATGCATTAACTGTGGATTTGGGTCAATGTTTTCATTTCACTGAGCCCCAGTTTATTTCCATAGGGTTTCGTGAGGATTAAATGATACAACACACACACACACACACACACACACACACATACATATATGATAGAATGTGGAAATTGTTATGAGTAAATACTCAAAACAGATTGCTACTAGACCAAGGCAGGAGGATCAAAGCCAGCCTCAGCAACTTCATGAGGTCCTGAGTAACAGCAAGATCCTTTTTCAAAATAAAATACAGAAAGGGCTGATGATGTAGCTCAGTGGTTAAGCACCCCAAGGTTCAATTCCTGGTACCAAAAACAAAAACAAAATAAAAACTGGTTGCTACAATTACTATTATGATTACCACTAAGCAAGCTGCTTCTGTTTGACTTTGTGATATGGTAGAAAGAGAGCCAGAATGATGCAAGAGGGATCCACCAGTTATCTAGTTTAGTCATTCAATTCAGCATGTCAGAAAAACATGTGCAGGAGCTTGAAGGTTTTCATTAGATATATTTTTCTCTGATTATTATGGAAATACGCATCATTGTAAAGAATACCAGAAAAGCTCATAAAAATGTGGTCATTTTGTTCACATAATTTTGTATCTTTATTTTCAAGTTACCATTATGTAATGAGCACATTAATATGTCACTGACATTTTTTATCACCTCATGTTAATAGCTGCATAAGATCCAGTCATATGGCTGCATTTAATTAATCATTTTCTGATTGTTAGACATGTATGTTGTTTCCACCTTTGCTGTAATAGCACTTTGATGCATATCTTTGTAGATAAATCTTTTTTCTGAGTTTCTGATTAGTTCTTCAGGATTGAGTCTCACAGTGGGAATTTTTGGGTTAAATAATATGAACTTTTGCAGATCCATGTTATGAATTTGTGCACTAGAAGCTAGCTTTGAATAATTTATTTTTCTAATTTCATGAGTAGTATCTCATTTCAATACATTTTAAAGCATTTTCTAATAATGTTGGATTTTTTGTGTGCTTATTTGTTATTCATATTTTATCCCTTGGGAATTATTTGTTAATGTTGCCTATTTTTCTCATGGAATTTAGTGTTTTCCTCATCAGTTTATACAATTATTCATATATAATTGACAGATAATTTTGTAGACTCTCCTCACAGATCCTTTAAGCCAGTCCATAATCCAATTAGTGTACACACTTATATTTTATCATAAAAGCTTGCTCTCTCAAGGAAGTAATATACAATTGTATAGGACTTGGGACATCAGCCCCAGAGTAGCTCATGTCTTTTGCTTTCTTTTTTTGGTACCAGGGATTGAACCCAGAGGCTCGTAACCACTGAGTAATGTCCCCAGACTTTTTATTTAAAATTTTTAAATTTTGAGACAGGGTCTCACTAAGTTATTTAGGGCCTTCCTAAGTTGCTGAGGCTGGCTTTGAACTTGAAATCCTCCTGCTTCAGCTGGGATTACACTGGCACACCACATGTTTTCTATGAGTGGTAGCTTGGTGAAATGGAAACGTTTGGAGTTAGGTGAACCAGGGTCCAAATCCTAATTTGGTTTTGCCTCCTGTGTGTTTTGTGATCTTGATTTTGTTATTTAATCTTTCTAAGTCTTTTTTCCTTTTCCATAAAATGGGAATTATCATCTCATTTGCAGGATTCACGTGAGATTCAAGAGGTGGTGCTTCTATAAACGCCCCAACATATATATCAACACCCACAGGATCAGACACCAGAAGCAGTAGCAATGATACCAAGGTATTGAGGGCCCTGGCCCGGAATTGGCACCTAGAATATTGATGGCCCAGATGGTTTGGTAGCTTTGGACATGGAGAACAACTTCAGTGCTCATCACACCAGTACCAAAGATCTAATGGAAAGCAGAGGCCTTGGCTACAGAGATGTGTTAAAGGATCTGGAGCCAAAGAGAAAGGAATGTAAATTTTTGCTTTAGGTGTTCATAGATCTGTAATAACTATTCGAATTTGTCAGAACTGGATACAAACACCAAGGCTGAGATGAGCAAGGATCACCTTTTCATCTTAAATCTGATTCATTTCTTGGAGAAAGGAATTGAGGGCACTCCAGAGGACAAGAGACCCCACAAAGACCAATGGTTTCTGAGACTTCTTGGAAGAGTAGAATCCTTTAAGACAGGCTCAAATGGATCACAATGTTTCATTTAAGCTAAACCCCTAGCAATGTTGAAAGTGTCTGCATTTTGAGTGAAATAGCCCAAACTCAGAGACTTAAGGGCTGAATGTTTTCTCTCATAAGTGGAAGCTAGAGTAAAATCTAAGACACAATGAAATTTAGCTAAGCTTAAATAATAATCTCAACATTGGTGAAATTTCACATAAACAGGGGCAACCATGACTATGAAGGTGTGGGCAGAAGGGAGGGAGGCAGGAAGGGGAGGGAGGGATCGCGGGGTGGGGGTTATCAATGCAACTGGGAACTTTCGACTCCCACGAGAAACCCAACTATGCCCAGGCAGGCAGAGAAACTCAGAAATTTCAAAAATTAGTACACATGTATATGCTTATTTCTATCTCTAACATGGGGGTAATGAAGAGGGGACATGAGAACGGGGAGTGGACAAAGGGGGAGATCCTGGACTAGGATCGCACTTAACTTACTTTGTCAATATCCATGTATGCATGAATATGTAACAATTCCCTCCAATACGTAAGACTCTGTTGAACAAATAAAACTGTGGGATGTCTAGGATGCTTCAGGGGAGAGGTCAGAAGTAAGCTGGGTTAACACCATCCCCAGGGCTGAAGGGTGGAGAGAGATGGACACCAGACTCACCAAATTCAGCTTGTTTTCCACCCTTAAAGCCTTTGTCTATACATGGAAGAACATGAAACAGATGTGAAACTTCATGTCATTTGAGCAAAAACTCTTTGTTGAGTAGCATTTTTATTTGCTAAATCTGGCAATCCTATGAGCAACTGAGGATTTGCTTTAACTGAACCATTTGGTTTTGCTGCTACAATCAATCAGTTTCACAGGTTAATAGGTTTAGGGCTTCATCTTACTTTGTGGTATAGACTTTGATCACCACTAGAGGTATTTCTTATTGCTTCTAACTTTTTGCCATTATGGCACTAAGATGTTGGTGTAAAAATGTGGAAGTGGAAAGTATTTCTCTTCTGAGAGCTGTTCTCATTTTATTTGTGGTTTGAAGGCTGGACTATGATTGCCCATGCAATCCCTGGTGCAAGTGGCCTTCTGTAGCGTCTTTGTGCACAAGAATGGATGCTGCCTCTCCTAGAGGCAGTGGTGTGATTGAAGGAGAGTGAAAGGAGAGGGAGGCAAAGCAGTGTGGGGAACAGAGCTGAACAGGCCCCTTGCTCACTGGGCCACTTCTGTCTGTTTGGTGTTCACCTAGGTAACCTGTTGCCAGGAGGACAACAATAACTTCCCCATGACAACACTGAAGCACAGTCCCTAGCATTGCAAACAGGGCCAGAAAAGTCCGAGAGTGGACTGCCACTTAATGAGCGCGCATTTGCACTGCAATCATTTCCGGAAGGGTGGAGGGGGCAGAGGGCATTCTGCAACTTCCCAGCCTCTCCAGCCGCCAGCTCCTTGGCAACACCACCTTTTCTGCCCACCCACATACACTGGAGCTGTCGGGTTTTATTGTGGCCACTTTTGAGGAGTTCTATGCTTTCATTTTAATTTATAGAAGGCCTGAATGATATATCCAAAAGGATTGAGAAACAGATTTAGAACCTGCCTAGGATATGCACTATCTAGATGGTCTTTCTTTGTCCCTGGATTCAGTTTCTTCATCTGTGGAAGAACCAATTGTCATTTCTCAAAGTTGAGTGAATTTGCACAAGATCACAGTGCCCATCACACTGGTGATAACGATTGTCTTAAGAGTAATAGTCAGACCCCTTGAATTATGAGACTAGCATATCGTGTGCCTCATGAACGGCTCACTTATGTTCTAAGTGCTTAAATCTCTAACAAGAACCCTGTCCTTCCTTCTTCCTGCATAGGCTGTCAGAGCAGACCTAGTGGTAGTAGTTCAGATAGGATTTGAGGAATGCAAGAAATTCCCAAAGCAAAATGGTTTTCCTTGGTGTTTCTTTTCTTGCAAAGCATATTTTGAAACTTTATAATAATATAATTTCTCTTGAGAGGATATTGCCAATCAGATGTGACACTTGGAAATGATGGGGAATCAAATGAATGAAACAGGATGCTTGCATCTGGCTGCTTCTGATTATGTCTAGAACAACCTTTCTCTATTTTCTGAAGGAAGGTGGTAGCACTACTTGAAGAAACGGTCTCAGAGCCAACTGGATTTATTCATTGTGCTAAATTTAGGTGAACAAGTCTCTTTTTCTGGATCCAAGTTCAGTGGATCAAATTTGGGAAACTCTCCCAGAACACTGTGGAAAGGACATTGAGCAAGATCTTGTTCTGTCCTTCTTGGCTGCTCAGAAGACTCTAGAAATTTCTCTCTGCCTCTCAAGACCATATTATTTGCTGATTGTTAAGCAGATTAAAGTAAAAAAATGTTTTAAAGGCTTAGTTTTTTAAAAAGTTGTAAAATGGGAATAATAACATCTGTTTCATAAGGTTATTCTGATGATTGAAGAATAGCTTAGATAAAGCAGTAAATAGTAGGCACTCAATATATAAGAATTAATTGTATTAAGAGTCTCCTGATAGTCACAAAAATAAAGATTGCAGGCAGAGAACAATAGACTGCCCATCCCAGAAATATTGATACCATCATGCATAAGGTTCAGAACACATGGTGTCTGGCAGCTAGTAGATGATTCAACAGTATTTACTGAAAAGATGCATGAGTAGATGAACACCCAGGTCTATTCTACGTACGTAGAAAATGCAATCTGTATTTGTAGGGACCACATCGGGATGCCTTCGGAATTAGTCACAGTGGTTCCAGGGTTGCACAAGTTTCCCTCTATCTCAACTAACAGTTTCTACTCAAAGAAGTCATGAAGAAAGCTGGGTAGCTGACCCACTCTGCTGTCCTCAGCATGGATCTTCCATCTGTGGGTACAAGAAAGCTACTGTAGTCACCACTTCCATCCAATAGGACAGGAGAGGGAGGAAGGCAAGAGTAAGTGATTTTGTTAACAATCTACAGCACAGAATTTATTCACATGAGCATGTTCAGTTACACAACCAGATAAGACGATAGTTCCTAGCTGGATAGCCATATGCTCAGCTAAACTTGCCATGTGTGGGGAGTGGGGCTGATATCACTAAGAAGAAGACCATGATAGTTGATAATGAAAGCAAGTTGGCAGATTTTGTCTAAACAATAATAACAAAAACTGGTTTAACTCTACACCTGGCTCTAGGAAAGAAAGGTGCTCTCTATGAATGTCAATCTTTTATTTTGTCAATCTTTTATTTAGATTGGAGTGTCAACCCTATGGTATTGACCTGGAGTTTTTTCTTCCATTTTGGGAGTTCTACTTTAAGAGATTTATAAGGGCTAGGGTGGGTTTGCAAAAACTTCAACCATGATAGTGAAGGGGATGGCAATCCAATGTGTATGAAAAAATCCCTGGAAGAATCTGGTATACTTAGCCTGGATTAAAGAAGAGGTAGGGACAACAAGAGATCTTCCTTTAGAGACATAGGACTCTTAAGCTGAAGAAGAACTAGAATTATTCTGCATGACTTCAAAAGATCAAAAAGGAAGGCTCCCACTCCAGTCCCCCGGCTTTGAGAACCACTTCACAGCCTAGCCAATGTGAATTTCCTTTTGCTTCTTCAGTGAATCATATTTTCTTTCACTTCTGGGCCTTTGACCATGTCTTCCCTCTGCCTGGAACAGTCCTTCAACTTCTTCATCTGACTATTTCTTGCTTACCTTTCAGGTCTCACCTTAGAAGTTTGAAACTTTGCCCAACACCAAGTCTATGATCAGTGCCTGTCTTTCACGTTCCTCACCATAACCCATCACATTATATCATATATGTAACAAGGTGAGGTTTACCACTGACCACTCCCATCCTAATAGAGGCTCAGGAGATTTCCCTGCAACTCCATCACGTCTCTGGTTGTCAACAACTCCACCCTGTGTTTCAAGGGACCAATGTGTCCTGAGCTGTTGAAGAGGGAGAGTGAAGGAAGGTCCATGACGATAGTTTAAATGTTATAGTGGGTTGACTAGTGTCCCTCTCCAAATTCATAGGCACCTAGGACTCTACACCATGACCTTATTTTGGAAATAGTATCTTTGCTGATGTAATTAATTAAGATGGGGTCACACTGTGTAAGACTGGTCCCCCAAACTAATGATTGATATCCTGATAAGAAAAGGAGAGAACACAGATACAGAGAAAATCCTGTGAGGATGGAGGTAGAGATCACAGTTATTCTGCCACAAGCCAAGAATGTCTGGGGCCTCCAGAAGCTGGAAGAACAAAGACATTTTCATCTCTATAGCTTTCAGATGAAGCATGACCCTGCTGACACTGTGCTTTCATACTTATAGCCTCTGGAACTATAAGAAATTAATTTCTGTTGTTTTAATTAATTTGTTACAGCACTCTTGGGAAATGAATATAGATGTTCAGGGCCAGATGGGTGTCCTTTCTACTGGATAATCTGAGCATGACTTGCATGTAGCCATCAATAGAGAGTCCTAGCCATGAAGCAATGGGAAGACCAGCTAACTTCTTTTGGCAGGAGTGACATGCACGTGTACTGAACTGGCAACATGTAATATGCTTGGATTCAGGTGTCAGGAGGGTTCATCTTTTGTGTGAACTCAGGGCTTGTCTTCTCTTTCCCTTCCCTAGGGGACTGGCTTATTGGCAGATTACAGTTTGGGGCAGAGTCACAATTTACCTGTCCACATGGGTAAGAAGAAGGGAGGAAAAATGGCAGGTCAAGACTCCATGGATTCCATCCAATGCCTCATTTTGCTGTCTCTGTGACTCACACAAATAGGTCTGAACACCTCTGCCTGCTGCTAGTTAGTGGGTAGACTAACTGGAACTCCATGTGGAGGTGTGGCCGTGTCATTCTGCAGTGGGCCATGGCATAATTCAGCTGCCTTGGTGGTCCTAAGGAAAGTCTGGAAAGTTCTCTGTTCTCTTGGTTCTGCCTTCTTAAATTGAAAAGGGTGAGTCAGTGTCAGGTCTCCAGGCAGACTCTAATGGGGTAAGTCCCAGCATCCAAAGAAGACCTCATGTGCTGGGCTACACAAGCACTGATGACTGGAAAGAGAGAAAACACCCATGTGACATGCCTCCAACATGAGTCACATGCATTTGGAGGCTGTTGCCTCCTTACTTTCCTTTTGCCTCGACCCTTCAGGTTCAGAACACAATTTCAGTGGATTTTAACTTAACAGCTTGGCATGAGACACTTGATTCCTCTTGGGTCAGGCATGCTGGTCATTGATCACAGCTCTCAGGTATGCCTAAAGGAAAGTGACAAACAAGAGGACGTTGGGCTCAGCTCAGGAGAGATGCTTCTTGCCCAAGGGGTACCACTTGTGCCACATAGGCTATTTCTTGTACCCGGCTCCAAGGGCACCATTTCCATTGACTGCCATGTGAGTGGTGCCCACAGGGGCTGTATGGCTGTTAACCCTCTATTTGTTGAGTTTGAAGATCCCTCTTTCCAGCTTTTCATTTATGACCCCTGCTTCTCTCTCATGCATCACACAAATTCATGTTGTCTTTTGACCCTCTTAGTCTTGCTAGAATCTGCCTAGACTTTTCATTTCTTCCAATGCTTCCCTACCCACCTCTATTGTCCCTCTCTTAGAGCACCACTACAGGAGCCTCCTAACTGGTCTCCTCACATTTCTCATGACCCTTCTTTCCAAAACACAAAGCTTATCACAGTATCCAACTTCCTACTGTCTCCCCTCTGCCCCACAAACACCACTCTAATGATTTTTCTTTACTGTAATGTGAAAGACCACAGGTTTAAACATGGCCCCAGGCCCTGATGTTTGTCCCCTGCTTACCTTCCCAGAATCGTCTGGCTCCCTTTGTACTTTCAGTCTCACTACTCTGGCCTTTTTGTTCAAGTCCTCAAAACCTCCGGTTACCTCTACCTAGGATGGTGGATGCACTCCCTTCGCACTCCTACCCTCATTTTGTTATTAACTATCACTCATTCTTACTTTCAGTGTCACTTCCTTATCTGACCTCTTTGATACAAATTCCATTGCAACCTCCATTTATATGATTATTTGTATAATGAATGTTTCCCCTGTGACATATATATATACGTATATATACATATATATATATATATACATCAGTGCTGTACCCCAGTGTCAGCACAGAACTCAATAAATATTTGTTGATGTTAAAGGAAACACTTTGTCCTTTGGTGATAATAAGGGAAACCTCATTGCCACAAGAGAACAAACAAGCCCACAGTGACAGATTCTCCACTTTAACACCAGCCCTGCACAACTGTCCTTCAAGTTCCATCCACACTGAAGCACATGACAGAATTTCTTTCCCTCTAAAGGTTAATAATATTCCTTTGAATATATATAAATCACATTTTGTTTATTCATTCACCCATTGACGAAGATTTGGGTTTTCCACCTTTTGACTATTGTAACTAATACTGCAGTGAACATTGAATTACAAATATTTGAAAGACTTTACTTTAGTGACATGCTATCATTGTGAGATCAAAGGATATGTCCTTTATTTGATATAACTGAGTCTTGAACTGAATAATTCCTTCCTTCCAATAAGGATATACAAACTGTTTCATCTAACTGGCCCCAAATTAGACCTTCTTCACCCTGAGAAATTTAGCAAGCATAGGGAAAGTCCACTCCCCGAGGGACTTACATTTAGATGAAGAAATAGGCTGGAGTTTTGAAAGCAATGCTGTGTCTTCAAACTTAATCAAAATTCAGAGACCATGGGAGATTTATGTGGAACTGAGTGTCAGAGAAGAGGTATGAGTTTCCTACTTCTGCTATAACAAATTACTGCAAATTTAGTGCCAGAAAAACAACACAAATTTATCCTCTTATACTTCTGGATGCCAGAAGTCAAATCAGTTTCATGGAGCTAAAGTTAAAAAAGCAATAGAGGTGGTTCCTTCTGGAGGCTCTGAAGGGAGAGTTGTTTCCTTGCATGCATTTTTCAGCCTTTCTAGTAGCCGGCCGCTTCCCTTGGGTTGTGGATCCTTCCTCCATGTTCAAAGTGCATCAATCCAGGCTCTTTCCATTATCACACAGCCTTCTCCTCTGCCTCCTGCTTACATCAAGCCCACCTCAATAATCCAGGATACTCTTCCACCTCAGAATCTTTAATTTAGTTGAATCTGAAAAAAAAAGTCCCCTTTTCCATATAAGGTAACATATTCACATGTTCCAGAGATTAAGATTTGGTATATTTGCAGGGGGTGTGGGTAGGGGCATTATTTGAGACTTCTTGGAGAAGCATGTGGACTGGTATTAACAATAGGCAGGGCATATAGGACAGGTGAATGGGAGTGACATTCTAGAGAGCAGGTAGATGTGTGCAGGGTCTGCCCCAACTAGATAGCAGGTTTGCAAGAGTCTTTCTCTTCTGCCTGACTCAGAAAACAGGTCCCTAAGGCCCACTGTGAGCCACTCCTCTCATTGCACCTGTTTGAGAATTCTGTATTCTGCAAGTGCTCAGTGTTTCTTACCACAGGGCACTGATCTCTGAAAGCATGGAAGCCAAGGAATGTTCCTGGGCCTGTGACGGATTTACTGCTCATGAAGATTCATTAAGCTCTGTAAGTGCTGGGCACTGGGTGAGGCTCAGTGGACACATACCTGAAACAGCCCCTGCACCTTGGGCATCTTTTTGTTTTCTCTATATGCATCGAGCTTCATACCATGAACTGAATTACTTTTATAGTTGAAAAAAATAAACATATGGTATTTATCAGAAAAAAAATAATAAAAGAGTTGGTTCCAGCCCGGACTCTGGTGAGTTTCAAGAGGGCATCAGCTGTTCCAGGGCTAGGGAGAGTTGAAGAAGGTAGAGGACACATCCTGATGATTGGCAGAAATATGGGTGCTTTGCAGGAAAGGGAAGGATCTCAGGAGAGGAGAGAGAAACTAGAAAGTTAAGTAGGGATGGGTTTTGAGGGAAGTGGGCTGATTTAAAGATGAACTGTATGTTGTTTCGGGAGCCTTTATTTCTTTCACAGTTGCCCAAATGTCATGCCCTAGAACATTTCTTAGAGTTCTAGTCACCACATTAGGGGGTCCTCTACCCTTTAAAGTGGTTTCAAGGGGAACTTGTCACTCATCAAGAACACATAAACAGCTCCAGAATAGGTCTTGTGATAGCCTCAAAAGTAAAACACAAAGGAGAAAAAAAGTGATTAGGTTTGCAGTTTGGAAAACCCAGTGTTAATGCACTTGAGGCAGAGAGTGTGCTGAAGCTATGGGCTGTGTGGACAGATCACTTGAGTTCAAATGCTAGCTGGAGGACTCACCAGCTGTGTGGCCTGCACACATTATCTAATTCCTTCATGATTCTTTGGGCTCATTTCACAAAAGAAGTACCTGTAGCATCCAGCTGCTATTGAGGACTGAAGTACTGGACGTGTTCTCCAGCACATAGCAAATTCTCAGTAAATGGGACCTGCTACTCAGTACCTAAAGGTGCTGCCCAAGGTTATAGGGATACATCTCTTAGTCTTTAAGGCAATGTAAGAGAAAACGATGACCAGTGTTAATCCTTTTTTAGAAACTTGAAACGAATCACCCAACGCCAAAACAAATCAAATGATTTACAGAAAATGGTGCTTACTGAGTCATTGGCAGGCTTCCTGCTGCCTAGCTTTTTCCTTAGTGAATTATCTGAATCCTGAAATATGTGTTCCGATTGACCTCCGTCTTTTTATAAGATATTTCAGAATACTTATTTACTGCCAAACTTGTGTGTGAAAGGAGGAGGGAAGTTTGAAATCATTACAAAAGAACAGCAATCATAATAACAGCTACTGTAAGAAGACTAACATTTGTATTGCCCCCTTATAATTGATGAAGAGCTTTTCATCTCATGTGGTTCTCAAAAAAAAAAAAAAAACTCCTCTGTGCTAGGGCAGATAATTGTTATTCATCCTATTTTATTGATGGAAATGCTGAGATTGGAAGAAGTTCAACAGCGTCGAAGAGGACACAAAGTATAAGTGCCAAAGATCAAGACTTCACATCCTCAGCATGCTGGGCTATCCGCATCACAGTGATGTAAGTGATTTTAAAAATTTGCACACCCAGGTTTATGTAGTCATATGAGTGCTGTCTTCCTGAATGGCCACTTTTGGGTACTGTGTGCTCTTTTGAAAATGTGACTAGTGTGCATTTTTAGAACACTTTTCAAACTCTCTCTCTCACACACACACACGCATGCACACACACACACATTTCATTGCTTTTTGACACCTCCCTCACTGTCCCAGTTATTCAATACTTGCCTGCCAGTGACGTTTTCAAAACTCAGATCTGACCTTTTATGATGAGAATTGAAATCAATGAAAACACTCAATATCACAAGGTCTAATGATACATCCAAAAGGGGTTGAGCCAGAGTAGCTGTGCTGGAAAGCAGTAGAATATGTGTCACTTCCTCAGAGGACTGTTTTGAAGGGCAGCCCTTATTTGGATATGAAAGTTCTAATATGTTTCTTTAAACATGAGGGTCATATTATTTTATGACTGTGATTTTAGGAAGTCGCTAAACAACTTCCTTTCTTCCCCACCCACATTCAGCATTAGTTGAGAAATGAAACTCAGAAAGGTGACAGATGGAGTGTGAGCTTTATCACTGATAGGCTCATGGGAGAAGTGGCTTGAGGGCTGTGGCAAAAAAAAAAAAAAAAGAAAAAAAAAAGAAAAAGTAGCCACCCACTAAGGTTCAAGTTGGGGAGCTCCACTCATCAGTTAAAGGCAGCTGCAGGTGACCACAGCCTCCCCTCCTCTCCAGGGCTGAGCACCTCCCGAAGCACCCTGCACAGGGGCAGAGCTGACACTGGAATCCTGTAGATAGGCAGTAAAGAGGGACAGAAAGAAAAAAGGAGGAGGAGGCTGAACTGGGATGTTCGCTTCTTTCTTCTCAACTCACTAATCTGCTAATCACATCTTCTCGGAAGGGAAAGGGAAGAGGTGAGGGTGAAGGTCAAAGTGTTGCACCAGGGAAACTGGAGGGAGTCGAAAGGTAGCGGTGGAAAGGTTTGAACTTGGGTCGGACTACAAAACCTACTTAGGTTCCAATATGCCGAGAAGAACTGCACAGATCAGCTCTGTGTGAGACAAACCAATTAAGAGATGCTTCCAACTGGGTGGAGGAGTTTGAAGTGGGTTTTAGGTAGCATTTAAATACTCAGAGATGAAGAAAGAGCTCTCTGAGGAGAGGGCACAATACAGGCAAAGGTGAGGTGATGGGAAATTATCAAGCCCAGTTGAGGGAGAAGAGGTAACGCAGCTTTTCCAAACATGAGTCACACATGTGGAAGTTATCCAGGGTTGGAATGGCATATTGGGAGAAAGTAGGAAGAGAGACTGATCTTGCAGCACTTATCTCCAAATGTGTTTAGGAGATTTATAAGTGTTTATTTTCATGACTCATTCACTTGTTCATTCACGCAACAACTTCTGTTGGGCCCTTATTATGTGCTGAGCTGAGGATTTAATAGCAGTTTAAGGTGCCTGCCCTTAGGGAGCTTACAGTCAAATGGGTGAGACAAGCCCAAGCAATCATATAAAATCTCATTCCTGAATTCTGTTGTGGTAATAGCTAAAAAGGAATCACATATGGCACTTTGAAAGTCTATAATGAGGGGCCTGACCTACTTATGAAGGTCAGGAATCGCTCTAAAGGAAGTGACACCTGAGCTAAGATCAGAAGGATAAGTAGGTGTTAACTAGGCTAAGAGGACAAAGATCATTGCAAGTAGCCAGAAAGTCAGGTCATATGTTGGCATATTACACAGCAGTAAAAATGAATATAACCCTGGTCCCCACAATTAAATGGATGGATATTAGTGTTGGGTAACAAGTTCTAGAGTATATATATATACCCACATAACTTTTTTTTGGTAAAAATTAAAAGGAAACAATGCATGATTTACATACAAAATTAAAAGGTGATACAAAATAAGCAAAATGTAGAGGTGTTAGCTATTTTCCGAAGAGGGGTGGCGGGGAGGAGATGGGAGGTTGACAATGGGAATTATGAATTACTGATAATGTTGTGTTTACAATGGGAATTATGAATTACTGATAATGTTGTGTTCTAAAAAATTCATTGTATTATTTTAAATATTTAAATAAAGTAGGCTATGCCTGGCCAATTTAATGGCATAACATAAACTAAAAATTATGTTTAATCAAATTATGGTTACCTGAGGTACTTATCGTTTAAATGAGGTGTTATTCTGAGTATTGTGGATGTACAAAATATCAGGATTGCTGGAATAAAAAGCTGAGGCGGTGCATGCCTATAATCCCAGCCACTGAGAAGGCTGAGGTGGGAGCATGGCAAGTCTGAGGCCAGTCTGGTGGCTAAGTGAGACTCTGTCTCAAAATGAAAAATAAGGGCTGAGAATGCAGCTCAGTGGTAAGCACCCTCGGTTTAATCCCTAGTACTGTACAAAAAGAAAATAGAAAGTATGGAGGGACAGCTGAGGTGTGGGGAGGCTGCAAAGCTGGCTGGGCTCTAGACCATGCAGAGGCTTGAAGATCTTTTCTAACAATTTTCTCTTTAGCTCAAATGTGAAAGCCACCGAAACATTTTTAAACAAGAGACAGACTTTTATAGCTTGGATTTTGAAAAAAAAAAAAAAGTCATTCTCCTGTAAACATAGTGATCAGGTTAAGCAGAGGTTAGAATGAGTGGATGAGCCATACAGGAAGTCTTACCTAGACATGAGATGGAGGGAGCTCAGGATGGTGTGGAGGAAGCTGTCATGGTGGTGGTGGTACTAGTACTAATGGCAGTGGGGGTGGAGATGTTGTTGGTGGTGGAGTTTGTGGTAGTGGAGGTGGTGCTGGTGGTGATGGTGGTGGTGGTGGTGATGGAGGTGGTGCTGTAGAGATTGTGGTGGTAGTGATGGTGGAGGTGGTGCTGGTGGAGTTTTTGTTAGTCGTGATGGCAATGGTGGAGGTATTGATGGTGGAGGAGTTGGTGGTGATGGTGGAGGTGGTGCTGGTGGTAGAGGTGGTTCTGGTGGAGATTGTGGTAGTGGTTATGGCAATGGTGGAGGTATTGATGGTGGAGGAGTTGGTGGTGATGGTGGAGGTGGTGCTGGTGGTAGAGGTGGTTCTGGTGGAGATTGTGGTAGTGGTTATGGCAATGGTGGAGGTATTGATGGTGGAGGAGTTG